>JARQOC010000005.1:187496765-187764682 GCA_033576535.1 Allobates femoralis
ACACATCTCATCTGGCCAGCCTGACCAGTCACGTTATCCAGATGACTTTGAGGAGGAGGGGGTGGATGATGAGACCACTGATCCAACCTGGACACTTGACATGCAGAGCCAACAGAGCAGCCAGGAGGAGGAAAGTGGTTATGTACCACCGCCTAAAGCACCCAGGCTTACTCCTTTATCCAGAATCCAAGCTGTGACAACAGTAGCCCAAATTGTGTCAACTGTTGCACAAACTGTACCAACTGTTGCCCCAACTTTAAGAACAGTTGGCCAAAATGTGTCTACAGTTTGTGTTGGCCAGACTCATCCTTCAGTTCCTACACCACAACCTAAAGGACGAACATCCATTGTCTGGAAATTTTTTAAAGATAGCCCATCAGTACCAAATGTGGTTATATGTAACATCTGCTATGCCAGGCTGAGCAGAGGCCAGGGCAAAGTAAACTTGAGCACCAGCAGTATGCGAAAACACATGACTCTTAAGCACCCAAGTCAGTGGTTGGCCCATCAGGGTTCGACATCAGGGCCTTCTGACCTCAAAACCGTTATGCCACCTCCGAATCGTGCTTCACCATCTACTGTTCATGCAGCAGCTCCTACTCATACGATCTCCTCACAAGCTGCGTTACACCAGAGATATGACAGTAGTCAAGTGACTTGTGAGTCTGCGCCAATTGTCCAGTTGTCTGTTCCACAGCTGTATGAGAGGCAGCGGAAGCACCCATCCACACACCCTTTTTCTCGACAAATGACAGCGCAAATTTCTAAGCTGTTAGCTGTAGAAATGCTGCCATTTAGGCTTGTTGATACTGAGGCTTTTAGGGAGTTGTTGGCTGTGGCAGCACCACGATACACTGTCCCCAGTCGCAATTTTTTTTCACGTACTGCCATACCCGCGCTACATCAGCACGTGGTTAACAACTTGAAGCGTGCACTGACAAATGCTGTGAGCGGAAAAGTTCACCTGACAACTGATACCTGGACAAGTACTTGTGGACAGGGCAGATACATATCCCTAACAGCTCACTGGATCAACCTTGTCGAGAGTGTCCCAAAGTGTAATAGTGGAATATCTGCGATCCTACCAACTCCACGAATAGCGGGCACAGCATCATTCCGGGTGTCCGCGTCCTCATATACTTCTACAACACAATGTGCGTCTTCTACTTCCTTGACCACTGCTGATTTGTCCGCCACATCACGTCAAAGTTGGGAGCTTTGCAGTACTGCATCAGCCAGGCGACAACAGGCTCTTCTTAAGCTCATCTGTCTAGGTGACACACCTCACACTGCAAACAAGCTGTGGAAAGGTGTTAAACAACAGACAGATGAGTGGCTGGCCCCACTGCAACTACAAGCAGGTCTTGTTGTCAGTGATAAAGGACGAAACCTTGTTGCAGCAATAAAGCTCGGTAAACTTCAACACGTGCCTTGCATGGCTCACGTACTGAATCTTGTAGTTCAGAAATTCTTGAAAGATTACCCAGAGTTATCTGATCTACTAGAGAAGGTGCGTAGAAATTGCGGACATTTCCGACATTCATCAACGGCACTTGCAAGTCTATCTGCCCTTCAACAGCAATTTAATTTGCCCAAACACAGATTAATTTGCGACATGCCCACACGATGGAATTCTACATTCCATATGTTGGCTAGGTTCAATGAGCAGCAGAGGGCTATAGCGGAATATCAGCTGCAACATGCCCGTCACCCAGGAAGTAATACAAGACACATTGGTACGATGGAGTGGGTCTGGATCGCTGACCTTTGCGAGGTTCTAGAGAACTTCGATTACTGCACAAAACTGGTCAGCGGTGATGAGTCCATTATTAGTCTCACCATCCCCATGCTCTGTTTGCTTAAAGATTCTCTCCTGAATCTTAAAACAGAATCATTGAGGGCACAGCAGAGGGCTATGGATCCACATTTTAACATCCAGGATCAGAGCCAGCAAAGCCAATTTCAGCCGGCAACATTGGCTGCAGAACAAAACAGTGATGAGGAAGATGAAGACGATTTATTTCTTCATGGTACTGAGGTGCACCCTGATGGAACTCCCAACCCCAGTTTTATGTCGGTACAGCATGGGTGGGCTGAAGAGCAGGAGGCGGAGACCGATTTTGAGACCATGATGCCTATTGTTCATCAGTCAGGTGACACAGAAGACATGAGTCTTTGTAGCCTAGCACACATGTCTGACTTCATGTCTCAATGTCTGTCCCAGGATCCACGCGTCATTAACATCTATGACAGCGACCTCTACTGGTTGTCAACATTCCTTGACCCACGCTACAAAGACAAGTTTCCATCGCTGCTGTTGCAGTCACCAAGGGGCTTAACGATGGATTATTTCAAAAGTGTGGTGGTTGACAATTTAATGTCAATTTCACCATCTGACTCCGCTATACCACGAACAAGCAGCTCTTTGCCACAGCAGCCTTTGGTTCGAACACAAACTGCCACATTGTCAAGAAGAGGTGGTGGTAAGATGTCCACCAACTGGGCGATGTTCAACAGACCTTCCAATCTGCAACGGATTGTGCCTACGGTCCCCTTGTCTAGGAGACAAACATTGTCAAACATGTTGAACGAGTATGTGTGTGACACTACCAGCTTCTTAACCGACCCCTCTGTACCCTTTAATTACTGGGTTTCCAAGCTTCACGCTTGGACTGAGCTGTCTTTGTATGCCTTGGAGTTGCTGGCCTGCCCAGCTGCTAGTGTGACATCAGAGCGTGTTTTTAGTGCCGCTGGGGGAATTGTCACTGATAGAAGGTCACGGCTGACTACAGAAAATGCCGACAGACTCACTCTCATTAAGTTTAACAAGGACTGGATATCATCAAAGTTCTTAACCCCTTCAGACGACAGTACCCAAACCTAGAGGGACATTTTCAAATTTGTTACGTTTGGCTGAGTGCGGTTTAAACATTATGTCCTCTTCTGACACAAAGGATAAACAATGTCCCTCTGCTAAGAAGATTGGATAAATAATGTTCCTGCTACACTTGCTCCATGACAACAAAACTACACAATCAGTGTCAGTAATGTTACTTTCATAATGCATGCACTTGTGATGATTTTTGACCGTTGAATTATGTCAGACAATCCAATACAGTCTCTTGGCTGAATTTTTTAAGGCAACAAGCCTATGCCTGCATTGTGGGCATTTCTCAAACTGAAATAAAACATATAGTTTGGCTCAAGTGCCTTGCATAAATTTTAAAAATGTTGATCCCGCCCCTTGGGCTAATTTTTTGAGGCAACAAGCCTATACCTGCATTGAATACGTTGCTTGTACTATGCTCTCAGGACAAGCAAATAGTATGGGCCACGCGCCCTCCTCAACTTCAAAATAGAGTTGATCTCGCCCCTTGGGCTAATTTTTTGAGGCAACAAGCCTATACCTGCATCGAATACGTTGCTTGTACTATGCTCTCAGGACAAGCAAGACTATATTATGGGCCACGCTCCCTCCTCTATATCTAAACAGAGTTCATCAAGCCCCTTGGGCTAATTTTTTGAGGCAACAAGCCTATACCTGCATCGAATACGTTGCTTGTACTATGCTCTCAGGACAAGCAAATAGTATGGGCCTCGCGCCCTCCTCAACTTCAAAATAGAGTTGATCTCGCCCCTTGGGCTAATTTTTTGAGGCAACAAGCCTATTCCTGCATCGAATACGTTGCTTGTACTATGCTCTCAGGACAAGCAAGACTATACTATGGGCCACGCTCCCTCCTCTATATCTAAAAAGAGTTGATCAAGCCCCTTGGGCTAATTTTTTGAGGCAACAAGCCTATGCCTGCATCGAATACGTTGCTTCTCCTATGCTCTCAGGACAAGCAAGACTATACTACATAGCATGGTGTAGAAACAACCCTTCTGTTCCTTCTTTACACGCCGATACAGCTCACTACAATCGGCTTTGTAGCCATCTGTTTTCGAGCAGTGCTCGGATACAGATGTATCTGTTGCAGGCTGTCTCGTCCCGTCTTCACACGCCGCTACTACGGGCTATAATGACGCTACAAGCTACATTTGTAGCCTGTAGCGGGTTGTATCCATCCTCCAGTAGCGGCGTGTAAAGGTACCCTACAATTGACATCACATAACTCTTACCAAGGTTTGCCTGTCCATCTTGTCCAGCTTCATCAAAAGACGGGAAGATACTTCTGGCAATGGACCTCCAACACAGATTTCGCTGTCTGTCATCCCGATAGCCAGGGTGGGTGGGCTGCCACAGCTGAGGCCGCTCTTCAACCAGGCCAATGAGCCTCTCTGTATCTCTTTTGCTACACATCTTTGGTCGGCTTGTGTGTGCAGATCAGATCAGATCTCTGCAGATAACATCAGCCTGTGCTTAGTAGCGAGGCGACTTCCTGTTTATCTTCTTTAGTGCTGTTCAAACGACTTTCTGTGCTACCGAGCAAAACAGAGGACTTCTAAATCGCTAGTGAACACAGCAATCCGTGCTGAATGCGAGTTATTCACTGCTCTGTCTGCTCTCGTTAGGATCCAGCAGCACATTACTCGCTATTACTCGCTTCCCCATTCATTAACATTGGACTCGCTAGACTCGCAACGAGTAGCGAGTCCCGGGCTCGGACTCGCTAGAGTCAAGCGAGTCCGAGTAATTTAGGATTCGCCCATCACTACTAAGGACCTCAATACTGTATACCAAAAAAGTTTAAACTATAAAACAGACCATATGTATCTCTATTATTAATAATACACAACTAGGTTCACTATCTCCACTATCATTTATTCCTCCTGCTCTATTATGCTGTCTGCCTTATTCTTTAACCAATTGATCAATTAATTCTACATCTGTGCTTTCAGTCAAGTTTCAAAGTTTTCCAGCAAATGTTGTTTCCCTATCTATATCTTGGAGCTCTTAGTAGCACGAAATGCATCAGTGGGATGCTATCATAGGAATGACACACTTTCAAGAAGTGTTGGATTATCGCTCATCTCCACGTGACAAATTACCCCATGTTATCATTTTTTTTTTTAGCAAAATCTAGGCCAAAATACAGAAAGAGTGTGTGAAAAATTAAATACACATATTGCTTTCAAAAGAATTTGAAGGTAAATAGCAGCCAGGTGACGCTAATCAAATGTTCTTTAATAATTGTTCATTCGCAACTGTATTCACCTCTAGAAAGAAAGAAATGTTGGTAGTTGGCGAAAGTCTAAATTAATCAGGCATGTGTTAATGTAATGCCAAACATGAAAGGTCAGACTGTGGAATGCTCAGAGAATTTGGAATAAGCTCAATAGCTACAGCTCCGACTCGAAAGGCCTCAGTTAACATGTTCAATGATCAAGTTGATAAAAGTAGAATTAGAAATAGATTGAAGTAGTATGGCTTCTTTGGAAGCATTGCCAAGAGAAGATCTCTCCTTTATAAAAAAAAAAGAACATGGCAACATGGCTAAAATGTGCAAAGGTACATTTGAATAAACCAGAAGACTCCTGGAATAATGTACTTTTTACAGATGATACCAAAGTGGAGATGTTTGGTCAATAATGCAATATTTGCACCAACTGTCAAGTATTGTAGAGGAGGGATAGGGATTATTCTAGCTTGTTTTGTAGCCACAAGACCATGGGACCGTCCAGTTATGAAGTCAATTATGAACTCCTCTGTGTACCTATACCAAATAGGGATGGGCGAATCTACTCGCTAGGACTCGTTACTCGGCGAGTAGTAAGGGACTCGCAGGACTCGGTACTCGGCGAGTTTCCCAGCGATTACTCGCACAGTAACGAGTCCAATGCAAGTTAATGGCGATCCTAGTTTTGTCAGAGTTTACTTTTTCTCACTCGCTATATCACATGTAGCTTGAATCTCCCCAAATCGTTTAAACAATCGCACCGCTTCACGGATATCCGCTGTCAGCAGCGAGTCTGATCGAGTCTGAGCGAGTCTACGAATCCGAGTCCTGTATACTGTATTCGGGACTCGCGAATACAGAATCTGTTATGTTCCAACAAAGTTTCCAAGACAGCCTAGCGTGTTAGGTCAGAAAACTTGTGAAGATGGACAAGCATGTTAGCCAATCATATTCAGTAATGCCACAGCCATGTTGGTTGTGGCAGGACTATGATTGGCTTCTGTCCATCGTGATGCCTATGTCATGTATGAGAGGCGAGGCTGTATATAAGCCTTGCCACCGCCATTTCCTCCACATTCCTTTGACGATCTGAGCCTAGTGCAGGGTGAGGTAGATGCTGGAGCAGATCATAGGGAGTGTCAGTCAGTGTAGGGAAACTTCAAGATTCCTTATATTTACCCCAAAAAGCTCCTCTGAGAGCTACCACGAGGACAGAGGAGTACTGTGTAGAGGACTGTAGGCAGGCAGGCAGGGAGGAGCAGCCTTACAGTGCACACAGGACCGACCTCATAGCTTAGCTTACTCACTCAGCTTTCCTAATAGCTGAAGTCAGAGGCTTAGATGAGGTACTATTGCTTATTTTTTTGCACCTGATAGATTTTGGGTCATAATAACCCCTTCAGCTTTATTTTCTCTGTGGCAGACCAGTGCGTTGCTGCTCTCCTAGCTGCAAATAGCACGTACGCCACCTACTTGTGTTTCCAAGACGGCAATGCGAGCGCTTTCCGAGACACATCTGCGATTTGTAAATCGCACATTACTCGCTATTACTCGTTTCCCCATTCATTAACATTGAACTCGCTAGACTCGCAACGAGTAGCGAGTCCCGGGCTCGGACTGGCTAGAGTCAAGCGATTCTGAGTAATTTAGGACTCGCCCATCACTAATACCAAAGTCTTCTATAATAAAATGTTATGCCATGTATTCAGAATCTAAGGCTTGACCAAAACTGGGTCATGCAATAGGCCAATAAGTCAAAGTACATCAGCTAATCTATTATAGAATGTCTGAAAAAGAAAAGAATTAGGGCGTTGAAATGGCCCAGTTAATGTCCAGACCTTGAATACTTTTAAGACAGCTGTGCATAAAAGAATGCCAACAAATCTCAATAAAGTGAAGAAACCTTATAAGATAAAGAAGTGTAAAATTCCTCAAGGATGATGTGATAGACTGAAAACTAATACTTCAAGTTATTGCTGGTAATGGTGGTTCATAGATTTAATGTAAATTTCCACACTGTTTCTGTATTTTGGCTTTCTTTTTGTTAAATTAATATTGACATGATTTTGACACATTTAGAGCAGGAATGAATTTTTGGGCATGGATTTATGTCTTTTTATATTAATTAAGGAATCTCCAAATCTTGAAGAAACAACTAATCAAAGGACATAAATCTGTCTGTTTCTTATCTCAGGACGTTGATATTTAATGCTCCAGATGCTCTCTCTCCCCCCTCCCAACTCTGACCAAGCCTGTGTTATGCTTCACCTCACTTGGCTTATTTACAACTTGTCACTTCAGTCAGGAAGTGAAAAATCTCTAATGCCACCCAATAAGGGTAGCAATCCTTGAAGTCATAATCGACTCTTTAACAAGCCTTTTAATATGACTTAGGCTGGGGTCACACTTGCGTTTTTTGCATGAGTTTTTGGAGACTTGTATTTTTCAAAAAACATGTAAAAACGCACTCATAGGCCCCCATGTTAAAAAAGGCATGCCCTAATAGCAAAAACACATGTGTTAATAGCAAAAACGCATGTGTGACAGTACCATGTACAATTAGTACCATTTAGTACCATCCAAAAAAGCATGCGTTTTCTTAACATGGGCTTCTATGGAAAATGCATGCGTTTTTGGATGGTACTAAATGGTACTAATTGTACATGCGTTTTTGCATGCGTTTTCCATAGGGCCCCATGTTAAAAAAACGCATGCGTTTTTAAAACAGCACCAAAAAATAGTGCATGCACTATTTTTTGTGCAGATTTAAAAACGCATGCAAAAACGCAGGGTGCCATCACACACCTTAAAAAAACTCATGCTGACATGGAAAAACGCATGAAAAAACACATGAGTTTTTTAAAGTCACTAAAAAAACTCATGCCAAGTGTGACCCCAGCCTTAGGCTGGTTTCACATTTGCGTTTTTGAATGCAGTGTACCAAACACAGCAAAACACATGCGCACTGCATTCCTATGTTTAACATGGGAACACATGGTATCTGCTTTTGGCTGCATTCGGTTGCGTTCCAGATGTGCATAATTTGTGCATAATAATGTTGCATTCTTTGTGCGTTCGCGTGAGCTTGTTTTATCACCAAACGTCCGCAAGCGCACAAAGAGTGAATAGAAATCAATGGATCCGCAGTGTCCTCCGCATGACAGCGCAGAAGAACGCTGCGGATCACATTGAAATCTCTCACAGCAGCCACTGCTGATCTCCTGGTGGCCGCTGATCTCCCGACAGCGGCGACTGGGAGAGCAGATGGCCACTAGGAGATCCGCTGATCTCCCGGCTGCCGCTGAGACCGCTGATTGGGTTGCCAGGCACCATACTATGTGAATGCATGCAGAGAATCTCTGCTGCGTTCACATGAGTATGGCAGCGTTTGCACTGTGTTTGCATCTATATGTAAGACGCATGCAGACACAAACACTAGTGTGAAATTATCCTTAGGATTTGTGCCAGATCAGAACCCGAAACTGCAGATGCTGCATTTCGGGGTGACTGCTCCTCATCAGTGCAGTGTGTGGGTATTCTGATCTGGCTGTATGAGAGGTTGTATGAGAGTCACCCCAAAACGCAGCATCTGCAGTTTGGGGTTCTGATCTGGTACAACTCCTAAGTCATATTAAAAGGCTTGTTAAAGAGTTGATTATGACTTTAAGGATTGCTACCCTTATTGGGTGGCAGAGTTTTTTCACTTCCTCACTGAAGTGACAATGTGCAAATTTCCCACACAATTACTTCCTATTTGGGGACACGTATTATAAGCAGTTGAAGGGTACCACCATGGGGGCACATATGGCATGTGCATATGCGGGTGTCACCATGGCGGTACTGTTGGAGGAGCACTCTGTGTCCCACCACGTCCGTCATGTACGGAGGTGGTGGAGATACATTGATGACGTGTTCCTCCTCTGGAAAGGAAATGGAAAGGAAAGGAAACTGCCATTTTTAGATCTCTCCACAGGTGTTCTATGGGGTTCAGGTCTGGACTCATTGCTGGTCACCTTAGAAGTCTCCAGTGCTTTCTCTCAAACCATTTTCTAGTGCTTTTTGAAGTGTGTTTTGGGTCATTGTCCTGCTGGAAGACCCATGACTTTGGAGCTTTCTCACACTCATATTAGCTGGTTGCAGCGGTGTGTAAATGAGGTAAGATGAGCTACAGAAGGTGACTTGAGGCACCCGGCGGTGTATCCAGAGATAGATGTAACGTAGCGTAGCGCACCTTGTGGCGGCGTATAAAGATGGTGCGTTTACCGTTTGTAACCGTTTGTGCATGCTCGTGCACGTGAAGTAGCTGGTTGTATCCACCCGCCAGTAGCGGCGTGTAAAGGTACCCTAAGTGTTAAAATGAAGGCTCCCCCTATATTTCGCTCTCTTTAAATCTTCTCTACCATGCCATGTCATCATGTCACTGCGCTTTAGCAGAGCGCACAGGAAACATTACAGACAACATTTCCTGTGCACTGTTGTAAAGCGCACTCCTAGGAGCTTTGCAGGCGGCTGGTTGGGAAGGTAAATATCGGGTAACTAGGGGCAGCGTTCTCTCCACAGCACATACCGTTAAAGCTATGCGCTTCTGTGAAAAGTTATACGATTTATGCGCAATCCGTTAGGCTTGGGTCAAAACACAAGTGTGACCCTAGCCTAATAGACATTCCATGGCCCACGAAAATTGAAGTATGGATATGGGTCAGACACACAGTGGATTTTCAGACTAGATTTCTCTGGTGGAAAATCTTTTGTTTATTACATTATGAGCACTACCAAGTGTTTTGCTGGCAATTTGTAGCAATATTTGTCATCCACTGTATATCAATTATTCTGCAGATTACTATGGCAGATTTCAAAAATTGCAATGCAGATGATTACGTCTGAGACACCTAATGCATGAAGAGATGAAGGCCTCTTCAATAATTGAGAGCATCTTAAAAGTGGCAAGCACCTCCGTGAATCATGGCAGAAATCTTGCTCCTTTCCCTGACTAGAGCAATATTTGTACAATTATCAGGAAACTGACCAGCCCATCGAAGAAATAGACAAGTGGTGCATACTGACGGAACTGGTCAAGACAATAAAAGCAAATACAGCTGCACACTGAAATGCTATACTAAGTAACCATTGACTATAAGAAAGTTTATCCTGCATTATTGCCATAAAAACTAGTTAGGAATTAGGTACTAGGTATGCAATTTGGGACCCTATCCCTGCATGTCTCTACCCAGGCTAATAGCTTACAATTTGAAGAGAAGGTGGGATCCAGCTATAATGATAATTAAAATGTCCTTGGATGGTGGGTGGAGAGCTCTGTCAGAAGGAAGTATACTACAACTATGAAAAAACTGACCCAGCATCTAAGAAATAGATCACTGTGAACAGGTGCATACTGAAGAAACTAGTCAATACAATTAAAGCAAACACAGCTGCTCACTTAAATGCTATACTAAGCACCAGTTCACATTATCTTTAGGAGAGCCCATCAATATCTGGGCATTTAACACTTCGATCAGCTGTTACCAGTGCCAGACATTTTCGAACCCTCTCGGAATACCGCAGCTTTATTAAAATTTCAGCATTTGTAGCTGAGTGCTGCAGATCCATGCTGTAAGGGAAAACATCAGATTTATGAGCTGGACATTATTAATGGTTGAATTTTGTTATAATACAGTATAATATTGATATTTTGCATTATGAATACACTATTTTTACGATATTGAAATGAAATCTAAAATGGTGTTTGATACACTCACGAAAACATATTGTTTAGTTCTTGCTACAAAATGTAATAAATAACATGACTATGCATATGTGGAGCCCACTGGGACGGGGTACTCGGTACTGGACCGGGTATCACGCGGGGTATTACAGCAGTCCTTGGTCCGGACTGTGTCCCGAGCCCACAAGTAAAAGGGGAATATTTACAGGGGAGTTTGTTGTGACGCCACCCATGGGTTGTGGTCAGTAAGGGGACCACCGCTGCAGCGTACTTCTGCCAGGAGGATGGATGGATGTGGCTGCAGCAAGATGGATGAGCCCACCGTGGGTCAGGGCTGCTCCTGACAGGGTGCAAAGGTGGAATAAAGTTCTAGTTGCAGGGAAGCACACATGGGAGACTTACACAGGGTTCACCGGGTTTTACTTGCAAGTTCTTAGTGCAGTTCAAACAATTCACGGTACAGGTCACACAATTAACTCCGGACAGTCTCTGAACCCTCTGCAGCCAGGCTTTCTCTCTGTGACCCTTCACTTTCTCTGTAACCTTTCCGGCTTTCCTCTCATCTGTTCTTCCCTGTGGGCTGTATGGGGTTAGCTCGGTCCCTTTGTTTAGCTTCCCCTGTGTGTGTGGGTGTCAAGCTGGGTCCTATGCGCTGCTGATCCTCCAACCCCTGTGGTAGGAACTCTGACCTGGAATCAAAGTCCCCAGTCGGTTTGTCTGGGATCCGGCATAAAGCTGCGGTCCCCTCAGAGCCGACACTCTGGTCCCAGCCTAGCCTTGGGTGTCCCTATCTTGCAAGGGATCACTGGGCTTTCTACGACCCGTGTGACTACCAGGTATGCCAGGGGAATCTCTCCTACCAGTCATCTGTACTCAGTCTTTCCCCTTCCTTTGGGCTGCAGGCTTTGGAGCGGGCTTTCTCTCCAGGGAACGGTGTCTCACAGGATTCTGCGCCTCCAGGGAGCCTCAAGCTTTCCAGGAAAGTCACTTTCTACTCTTGGTCTTTTCCTCTCGGCTCACTCTCGCCTACTGCCTAACTCCTCCTTGTTCCCCCCTTTTGTACTTTGTTCATCACCTGACCTACGTTCCACCCACTTCTCTCTAAACCCCATCACCCCTTGCCCGCCTAGAGTCTCGGGCTCCGGGTTGGGTGTTGTGTCTTGTGGGTGTGTGCTTTGAAGGGGTTTCCTAAAGAACGGTCTACTATCTGCCTGCAGTTCCTACCAGTGGCCACCCTGGTTGCAGGGGCGCCACACATATATTGTGCCAAAAAACACATGTAATGAAGATGTAAATCAAAATATGCCAAGATAAGATAAGAACTGAAGCCCAATACACCTGCCACATTAGATACTCTACAAATATCTAGGAAAACTATAGCGTCAACATGTCAAAAGACCAATCAGGGTATACACAAATTATTTTAGTAGCTAATCATTGCAATGATTGAAAGTAGCCAATAATATTAAAAGTTGTATTGACTGTGTAATAACCATTTCCTATAAATATACCCACTGGGGGCTCCACCTCTTAAGAATAATGCTGACATACCAGTTTGTTTTCATTATTCCTCCGTGCACCATGGCCTTCACTACGTCATGCTGAAGAACTAACGCCGTTTCCTTAACAATGCCTATTTATTGTAATATACTGTGATAAAGAAATATATTGCCACTCCACTGTAATAGGGTTTGGTGCTCGAGTAGGGGTCCAGACCAAACAATACTATAGTACAAGCTTGAATGTTAATGGCAATTTATATAACAAACTTTGATGTTTCGGTCCTTAATTGTGGACCTTCATCAGTGCACAGGCTGATTGCTGAGTGATCTATGATAGCACTGAAGTGGTATGGAAACAACTGTCCTTAGCACTGCTCTGACGGAAGAGCTGTCGTAATGCAACTGTGTTGCTCTTAGTGACTCCATTCATCACTCAGCAATCAGTCCCCAATTAATGACTGAACTGTCAAATTTAGTTATTTTGAATGCCATTCATTTTTTATCAGATTCATTACCATTTTTGAGTGCTGTTTATACTATATTATTCATTGTAATAAGAGTGGATCTGCACCCAATGGTGCATTACAGTGGTTAGAAAACATTTTAAAGAAAATAAAGCATACACTATGTATTATTATATACAAAATAGATTTAAATTATATGTGTGTAATACTATGATGTATATATCTATTCATAGCATTAAAAAGCTAATTATAAGTGTAACACTCAGTACTGTGACACAATTAAGACTTCATTCAATACGGTGGCTTCTGAGGTTTTCAGGAATGATTACTTACCAGTATTTATACTGCAATGAAGGCTAATTGAATTTTTATAAAGAAGAATAGTGGAAGCATTAACCTTTGGAGCCTGACAATGGCACTCAGAAATTCATCTTTTTTGACACCGCAATAAGATCAGAGGGTTACTACCCTAAGGGACATCAGTTCTTTTCTTTCGAGTTATATGAATCTTTAATGCATTTTGTTTAAAAGACTTGTGCATGTTTCATATAACTCTGCAGCCATAGAGAACACATGGCAGGTGGCCTGTAATGAATGACAATTGAGGGAAATTGCCTAGAGTAAAAAGCTCAATGAGTGTTACTGATGAGGTGAAAATTATAAATAAGAAATTCACACCAAAAATTACATTTCTTAACGTTAGTTCCACAATCATGCACACACATACATACAAACACATAGATGTAAATGTGCCTTAGCATGAAGCTGAAGAGACATAAAAAGATTTAACTGTATTATGGAATTTCAACCTGTGTTACCCATCATAGAAATTTATTGTCTTTGGCAAATAATGTGATATATTTAGTATTGATTTTTCCAGGGATTGACATTTATGGCTTTTCAGTATAATATATTCCCTTGCAGCTAGGTTAGAATTTCACTATTTGTACATGTGTATTATTATTATTATTATTATTTTTTTTTTTTTTTTTTTTCTTTTTTGCATATTTCTTTTTTTTATTCCTGAATGTTTTAGAAATGTATATATTGTTTTACATTCTTCCATCAGCTCAATTTTTTTGTGTATTTGATATTATATCCAGTATACACTTATCATACATGAACAGTAAGAAGAAGTAAGAATAATGATTCTACAGTTGTATCATTGTTAGCTAATAAAGATGAATACATTTTATTTAATTGAACATAGTTTAATGTATAAATGTCATTTCATTGAAAAAAAAACAACACAATACTGTACTGGTTGTTAATGATGGGTCACATAGCAGCTAAGATAATGTTTTTTGTGCCAAATGACTTATTTTCTCACATTACTCTGTGCTCTTTTAAAAACTGCATTTTATGGCTGTGAGGGCTTTGCTAGCAGTTGATAGGGAGCAGTGTACAGTGTGTGTATTTTCACTGATCCTGCTTATCAACTGTGCTGTATCCTGAGCTAATGTGATACATTGTTTCCTCATCAGCTGTAGTCAGCAGTGTAGGCCACTCCCCTTTCCCTTATATGGGAATATATTACATGCCCCATACTCTGTGTGAACACGGATCTGACTAATAATGAACATATGTCTGCTTCACACACAGTGTAGTGGGGGCATCTGGTAGAAAGTTTATGAATTGTTTTCAACCAAAATTTTCTAATGGAGTATATATGAAAGTTTATTAAAATCACTTGTTTTACATTATAATTAAATACAAATGTAAATGGTGGTTATGCTTTAACTCATATATTTTGAAGACTTCACTAAAGCTTTTACATAATTTAGTACTGTACAAAAGTTGTACATTTGTGAACTTTTCTTCTTTTTCATTAGCTCAACAATTTTCTAAAAATTGGGCCTGGTTTAATGGGAAGTCCTGACCAACTACCCCCTAACAAATTTGCTATAATTTACATGAAATTAGCATAAATTATAATGAAAATTTATCCCAGATGCTATAGATTTCAGTTTATGATGCAAGGGCCTCTTAAAAATAGTCTGATTCCATTAGGAATGTAAAACACTTGAAAATTTACCTAACCTTTTTTTATCACAAATTATTTGGCCTTTTTCCTGATGTCTTTTAATTTTGCATATTTGTGAAATTTAAAGTAGTACAGGTACCGTACAGTAGTACAGGTAAAAAATACCCCATTTTACCGAAATGATAACTACCGTATATACTCGTGTATAAGCCGACCCGTGTATAAGCCGACCCCCCTACTTTTGCCCCCAAAATCTGGGAAAAACTATTGACTCGTGTATAAGCCGAGGGTGGACCCCAGCACAGGTATACAGCCTCCAGCAGTGTGGTATACAGGCCCCCCCAATGGTATACAGGCCTCCCCAGTGGTAGTATACAGCCCCCAGCAGTGTGGTATACAGCAGCCTCCCCAGTGGTATATACAGTCCCCAGCAGTGTTACAGCAGCCTTCCCAGGGTTATATACAGCAGCAGCAGCCCCAGGGGTATATACAGCAACAGCAGCAGCCCCAGGGGTATATACAGCAGCAGCAGCCCCAGGGGTATATACAGCAGCAGCAGCCCAGGGTATATACAGCAGCAGCCCGAGGTATACAGGCCCCCCCCATGCTCCGTAAACCTGTAAAGGAAGATGATTATACTTATCACTGTCCCGGTGCCGTCCCCGCTCTGCATCGCGCTCCTCCATCTGCATCGCGCTCCTCCATCTTCATTCACCGGCTTCCGACTTCCTGTGTTCTGCCCCGACAATGACGTCATTGTCGGCGCCGACAGGAAGCCGGAAGATGGAGGAGCGCGATGCAGATGGAGGAGCGCGATGCAGAGCGGGGACGGCACCGGGACAGTGATAAGTATAATCGTCTTCCTTTGCAGGTTTACAGAGCATGGGGGGGCCTGTATACTGATGGGGGCGGTATACCTCTGGGGGGGGGGCGCGCCCGTGTAGTGACTCCCATATAAGCCGAGGGGGTAACTTTTCAGCCCAATTTTTGGGCTGAAAAACTCGGCTTATACGCGAGTATATATGGTAAATAAATATGGAAGTAGCCTGCACTGGAAGGAGAAGTATACCACAATCTTTACTAAGAATAATTAATAAAATGACAATAAAAATGGAAAATAAAAACACTACATATATATTACGGTATATAATAATCTCAAGATACCACAATGATACATAAAATTAAATGATTCACACAGAAGACTTCTAAAGAACGATCTGACACCATGGCCGGTGGCTCACAGATTTTCTAAGTATTACAAATCCGTATAACATTATTTCCATTTAGTGAATGTTCACCTTTACATTAAATAGCCACTATGGGCTATTATAGGAGTATGTTTAATGAACTTAAAGAGGACCTGTCACCAAACCAGGCATGATGATCTAATTACAGCACTGGATGCAGCATGTCTGCTGCATCCAGGCAAGGGGTTCCCCAGCACTTGAGCCGCCCTATACCCTGAGTAAATACACTTAGAAAACTTACATCGTGCAGCCATAAAGGAGGTGGCTAGAGGCTGCAGCCAAAGGGCAGATTCACACCCCCTGCATGTGTAATCTGCCCACCGCTGCCAATCATTGTCTCCCTCTTCTGCAGCATAATACAGAGTTTTTAATTTGTTCCCAGAAATAGCCATTTAGCCCCACCCCCTGCGGTGACATCACCGCTTATACCCGCTCTGCTGTATGGTTAACATAGAGCAGGACGGGTATAAGCGGTGATGTCACTGCAGGAGGCGGGGCGGCCGGCCTCCTGCTCTGACATCACCACCTTTCCCCCCCATGCTCTATGTTAACCATAGAGCAGGGCGGGTATAAGCGGTGACATCACCACAGGTGGCGGGGCTAAACGGCCATTTCTGGGGAAAAAAAAACAAACTCTGTATAATTCTGCAGAAGAGGGAGACAATGATTGGCAGCGGTGGGCAGATTACACATGCAGGGGGTGTGAATCTGCCCTTTGGCTGCAGCCTCTAGCCACCTCCTTTATGGCTGCACGATGTAAGTTTTCTAAGTGTATTTACTCAGGGTATAGGGCGGCTCAGGTGCTGGGGGACCCCTTGCCTGGATGCAGCAGACATGCTGCATCCAGTGCTGTAATTAGATCACCATGCCTGGTTTGGAGACAGGTCCCCTTTAAATATTTCATCTGGGTAGTATGAATCTAATCAAGGACCGCAACCACTGCATGGAAGCACTAGAATCCCAATATGTGACAGAATGCTCCACGCTCACCAGGAAAGTCACTTGGAGACTCAGCCAGCATTGCTCTGATTGGAGCAACATTTTAGAGATCGGTACGTGGCTATTACGGCTACGAGTCAGCAGGGCTGGCGATACCAAAACTTCACACTGCTGGACTCCATAAAGACATTAGCGCCACACTTACTTGATAACGGAAAGTGTCCTAAATGCAGGCAATAGCCAGGCAGTGTTTGGGGCCAATGGCCGTAAAAACCCTGCCTGTAGTGTTTGTTGAGGAGAAGCCCCTACCCCTGGACCCAGAGCAGGTTAAATTGGTGGCCCAAATTATCTTGGAGAAATGGGTCTGGCCCAAGCGGGCACTCACGGGTGGAGGGGTGGTAGGAGTCCGCATTATCTTTGGCACTGTGTGGCACCTAGACATGGATACAGGCTATGGATTCATTCAGTAAAAAGGAACCCGAAGCAATGTTTTTGCCAGGGCCCCACTCTGACCTGTGGGGATCAGGTCCAGTTCATTAAAGAGGATGGCCGCAGAGGGTGATATGCAGATTATCGTGCACTATGCCCGGACATAGGATGCCATCTCTCTTACCAGCAGCTAGTCCCAACAACAGGAATGGCCCCTGTCTCAGGCCTCAACACCCCCTTGGCAATGACAGCGGAGACCCAAGAGCCATTTTAGATTCTAAGACAGAGAAGGCTATGCCAGAGAAAAAAGATTATTTGAGTTTATTGCTGACGGCCAGTCCTGGAGGTCCTGGACCACCCCCCAGAGGTCTGCAGCTTGAGGTTTGTCCAGACGGGTTTGGCTGAAGCCACAAGGATGATACGGATAGGGAGGAAGTTGGACCAAACTGAATAAGATGTTCCTCTGGTACTGAGCGTTAAAGGCAGGTAACTAAGAGTGGTTCCAAATGATGAGAGGTTGCTACTGAGTGTTCTGGGAGCCTGGGAGCATAAAATCTATCACTGCATCCTTAGCAGGAGACTTATTAGAAAGCACCCAGTCAGAAATGAAAAGAGAAAGAAGGTTGAGTACCTTGTCTGTCTTACAAGTGTTACACCAAAGAAAAGACAGTTTTATTCAAGAATCATTGGTGTATTGTAGTCTCTGTAGTCTCTGTCCAGCTACCCCTGCAGAAGTGAATGGGATGATGGTGTCCTCCAGGAGTGAGTGTCATGCACCCCACACCAAGATGTACATATGGCATGGCACTTATAACAGAAGCAAAGGCATGGTCCAGTGGCCAAGTTCTGGCACCTCACTTCACTACCGATACCCAGCAGAATAAGGTGTCACAAATATTTGTAAAGTCTGGTGGTATGAGAAACCTGCACTTTAGCCATTTTTACACACACACATAATTAATGTAAGGGCTACAGTGAAATCTGGTGAGTAGCAGCCCTTCCAAGTTTACTACCAAGCCCAGGAGAAGCAGCCCTACTCCCCTGGGACAGAATGGTTCTGGAGATAGTTGTGGCTACTGTCACGTGTCCAGCAAAATCTGTGCAGCTACGTGGGACACAGTGTCCTGCAGGGTCCAAGAAGTGCCCAACTTCCAGACAATGTCAATATAGGATCAGAGGATGTGGGAAGAGAAATGAGGTACTTTTTCTGTAATCCTGAGGTGTCATAGATGCCAAGGTCTAGGCTGAGAAGTTTTAGTGCATAGTTTAGTGGCTTAAGATATGTGACTACCAACTTTAAAGGGTATATTAAAAGAAACTTTTATTAGGTTCTTGAAATCTAATGGTGGCTTTCCCTGATTCTGTCCCTAACCGGGCTTTAAGCCTGGAGAAAATTCCATTATCCATGTGGTTTTTGCAACTTTGCTTCATACGGATCCCCCGGAGGGCTGCTTCTTTTTGGACTTTACCATGAGTTAAGTCCAGCCTCTGGATTTTGAACCCATTGTTTATAAACTTCTGTTTATCTGTAATTTCCCGGTTAGGGACAGAATCAGAGAGAGCCACCGTTGAGTGGGGGCACCACAAACCTTACCTCAATAACTCCATTGTCAGGTAGAAACAGAATCTAGGGGTTGATAAATAAGTGATCCGTACAATCATTGCAATCTACATTGCCTTCTGTGTTGTATTGTCTTGTTTTTACTAACATATTGGTCCTTTAGACCTTTTAAAGAACCTAATAAAAGTTTCTTTTAATATACTCTTTGAAGTCGGTAGTCACATATCTTAAGCCCTTAAACTATTTCTACCTCCTATGATTATCCATTATCTCTACCCATGCATAGTTTAGTGCTCTAACAAGTGGGAGTCAGGAGAGCTGCTATACATTGACAGAAAACAACTGGGTTCATCACACCATGAGGGGCTGTGGACTTTGTGTATTGAATAATGGTGGAGAAATGTAACTGTCATCATCATCAATTGCTCCAGTAAAAGTGAGTTTGCGTGTTGTACCTGAGGTCAGGAGGACATTGCTTATTGAGACAGGCTGATCCTGCACCCCATCCACAACTTCCAACCCTTTATTTTCTGCTGAGCACAATCTGCCATCTAGTGAAACCACCGTGATCATTGGCCGCTATTAAGCCTTGGCTCAGTGGAGGCTGAACTAGACACAGAGAGTGATTTCCCCCCTGCTAACAGCATTTATAATGATGTGCAACAATGTTCCTATGAACCTATTGTTTTCAACTGCACAGCCATTTATTATGTTGAATATGTTCTTTAATTAAGTACGTTAATTAGGACTGACCTGATCAACATACTAATGGAAGTACAGGGTTATCTCACCAATAAGGATGCATGGTGCCCTTTCTCATTTCATATGTAATAACTGTCTTGTTTTGCGCCTTGTAAATATATCCCCAAATTATTTCTTTATTTCTGACCTGAACTCACTACTTAGCTGTTTATTTCCTCAGATGCTTGAATTTGAACCTCGACTATCTAACTCATCTGCTGCCTAGCGTCTGACCACCCGGGATTAAATTTTAGCTTTTGATTTGATCATTTGATTCTGTCTTTCTCCCTGTTGCTCTAGTATAATCATTATTTTCACAAATCACTGCCCATAACAACAGCTAACCTGGTGAATTTAACTAGACATACCAATTCGTGCAACCTTTGCAGATGCACAGGAACCCAAGAGGTAAGAAAGCTTGCTTGCACCTCCAAAGCAGGTGGAATTCTTCATTATGATAAATTATTGGACTAGATTGGGCCTATATATTGTTGTTGTACAGACACCATCTTCTATCTGTGCCACCTTCTGCTGATTTCTGCATGTGTGCAAGGGTGAAAACCAAAGTATTCCCTGGGGCCTGCTTAGTTAAAAGATTGGTGCCATGGAATCTCTGTTAGGCTAGGTTCACCCATAAGCTCTTGTTTCGTTTTTGGCATCAGCTTTTGCATTTTTTTTTCTAAGTCCAAAAACTGATGGAAAAAACGGATAATAAACACCCTATCTGTTTTTTACTGCACCCAAAATCATTGCTAGGAGCGTTTTTTAGCCAAAAACGTTGTTGGGAACGTTTTTGGGTGCCGTTTAAAAACTGATCCGTTTTTTTAACATGGGGCCCTATGGAAAAAACGGATCCTTTTTTTGTTGCCTTAAAAAAATGAACCCGTTTTTTCTAGCATTTTTTGTCAAAAAATGACTAAGTCCAAAAAACGTTCAAGGGCACAGGACGCTCAAAAAGCACCCAAAAAAAATGGATTGGTCATGGAAAACACTTCCAAAAACAGATTGCTATGTGTGACGCTAGCCTTAAGGTTTGAAAGATTTCCAATAGCATATGGGTACACATTGGGGACCTACAGCCGATGTGTAAGCGTGATTTCTGCACTCCCTGAGAATGAAATTCCTATTTTGCATCTGTTTTATCTCAGAAAGTAAATGTAAGGCCGGCTTCACACCATGTTTTTTGTGATCCGGGCCAATTCGATGAGAACCGGATAGGCCCGGATCACATTTCAGCCCAATAGTTTGCCTATGGGACCAGATGGAGCCGGATGGCAGCTATCTGCTATCCTTTTTCCATGTGTCCGGGTGAATCCGGGTGGACTCGGATATTTCACCCGGACACAAAAATGCTGCATGCACGATTTTTGTATCCGGAGAGAAAAATCTCCCCAAACTGGATCCTCCCGGATTCTCCTGGATCCGGGGCAATCCGGCACTCTCTAGCATGGGAGCCTATGGGGCCGGATTGCCCCATAGCGGACAGCCCCAGATTGGATCTAAACGTAGTGTGAAACCAGCCTAACATCAACTGGTCTTCACTGTACTAATGAAGGAATAGAAGAATCTAGGCTATGTGTAGAGATAGTGAGTGAATACTTAGCTAATATACATGAATTAAAGTATCCAGGCCCAAATGAATTACACACCAGTGTACTGAAGGAGAGAGCATCAGAATTTTTTCAACCACTTTCCATAATCTCTGAAAATTCTTAAGGTGCCGTCACACCTGCCGACGTCGCTAGCGACATCGCCGAAAAAGTGACGTATCAGCGATGTCGCTAGCGACGTCGCGCTGTCTAAACGAGCGGCGCGACCTGCATTTTATCGCTGGTCGCAGGTTGACAGGTTTATGGGAAGAACCGTAAACCTGTCAACCTGCGACCTGCGATAAGGCTGGATCGCGCTGTGTGACATCGCCAGAGCGATGTCGGTGGCAATCCAGCCTATACCGCAGCGTTGCTGCGGATCGCTCGCTGGGCTGAGCCCAGCCCAGTGAGCGATGTCACCGCCCGCATCGCTGCGGTGTCGCCGGCCGCAGCGATGCTGTGTGACAGCTGGCCAGCGATGTCGGAACCGAGCGGGCACCCGCGCATCGCTCCCGACATCGCTGGCCAGATCGTGCTGTGTGACGGCACCATCAGAGATCAGGACACGTCTCAGAGGACTTGAGAAGAGCAAATGTTGTCCCAATTGTCAGAAATGGAAAGAAAGTGCACCCAGGGAGCTATAGGCCTGTCGCTTAGGGATCAGACACAAAGAGTGGTCATAAATAGCTGCACATCATGCTGGAAGAACGTCTCAAGTGGGATACCCTCAATTGTTCAACATTGTTATCAATGATTTAAATGAAGGAATGGAGGGTAAACTGATTACATTTACTGATGACAAAAAGCCAGGAGGGATAGCTAACACTAGAGAAAAAAGAAGCGTATTCAAAAAGATCTAAGGCCGGCTTCAGACTAGCGTTCGCAATGCAGCATCTGCGAATGCATCCAAACGCAAGCATACAGCGTTGATATGTTTAACATAGGGATGCAGTGTACCTGCGTCTGTCTGGATTCTTCTGCGTTGGCGTTCGCTTGCATACAAAATAAGTTTTCGCGGACACACAGAAAATGTATCTTGTTGCATTTCTTGTGCATCGCGCAGAGCTTATTTTGTACGCAAGCCTCCTGCAGCGGTGAAACGATGAATGGAAGCCTATGTGAACGCATTGCCATCTGCAGGTCAAAGCAGGGAATGCATGCGTTCACATAGCCAAACACATAGAAAATCAATGTCTCTTTCTCTCCTATCTGTCCTCTGTTTTCTCTCTGTCCCCTCTCTTTCATCTCTTTCCTCTGTCTCCTATTTCCTCTCTCTCCTCTTAGTCCTTTCTTTCTTCTCTGCCCTCTGTCTCCTCTCTGTTCTCTTTCCTCTCTCTCCTCTCTGTCCTCTCTCTCCTCTCTGTTCTATCTCCTCTCTGTCCTCTTTCCTCTTTTCACAGTTAACGCATGCGGATTCTATCAGCTGCTTTCACTTGCAGATAGCTGAGTTCTTGACTGCGCTTGTGTCTGCTACTCAGACGCAGTGCACCAAACACCAATGTGAAACTGCCCTAAACAAATAGGAGAACTAACAAAATGCAAATTTGTATATCTGGGCAACACAAATAAAAAAAGCATATACAGAATAGGAGGACTAGGGCTTAGCAACAGCACGTGTGAAAAAGGCTTGGGTATACTAATAGATCACAGACTGAACATGAGTCAACAGTGTGATGCAGCAGCAATAAAGGCAAAAAATTCTGAGATGTATATTGACATAAGCATACAGTCTACACCACATGAAATAATTATTGCCCTTTTCTCCTCTATCACCAGACCTCATCTGCAACACTGTGTCTATTTCTGGGCACCACATTTAAAAAAAGACATCAACAAACTGGCACAGGTTCTGAGAAGAGCAACCAGAATGGTGACCAGTCTGCAAACCTTGTCCTACGAGGAACAGTTAAAGGATTTGTGAATGATCAACGAGTGGAACAAGCAGCCACGACAGGTGGTGAGTTCCACTTCAATGGAAATCTTTAAACAGAGGCTGGTCAGACATCTGTCTGGGATGATTTAGTGAATCCTGCTGTGAGCAGATGACCCAAGTCCCTTCTAACTCTAACATTCAATTGTTCTATGATACTCTATTTGAAATTAACCCCTTCATGACCATGGAATTTTTCATTTTTCATTTTCGTCTTTTGCTCCCCTGCTACCAAGAGCCATAACTTTTTTGTTTTCTATCAATATAGACATATGATGGTTTGTTTTTTGTGGGACGAGTTGTACTTTCAGATGCAATCATTTATTTTACCATATAGTGTACAGGAAAATTGCAAACAAATTCCAAGTACAGTGAAATTGCAAAAAAAGTGCTATTACACGTTTGTTTTTTGGGTTTTGTAATCGCCATGTTCATGGTAAACCGACATGATGGTGTGATGCCTCAGGTCATTACGAGTTTGTAGATTTTTGCACCATGTTCTGCTACCCGTAGCATCCTTATTTTTTGGGATCTGGGGCTGTGTGATGGCTTATTTTTTGTGTCCTGAGCTGATGTTTCTAATGGTACAATTTTTGGATAAATGTAATGTTTTGATTGCCTCTTATTGCATTTTATAGCAATGTTGTGGTGACCTAAAAAACGTAATTTTGGCATTTGGACCTTATTTTCTGTTACGCAGTTTACGATTCTCATTAATTGATTCTATATCTTGATAGATCGGGCGATTCTGAACGGGGCAATACCAAATGTGTATTTTTTTCTATTTTTTTAATACTTTTATTGTGAATGGGGGAAAAGGGGGGTGATTTGAACTTTTAAGTTTTTTTTGACATGTTTGTAAAAACTCTATTTGTTCATTGATTCTTATTTTTACACAACCCCATAGAGAGGCACCCTGCTGTACATTCTCTTCGCTTCTGACAGATATCGATGAGCTGCAGCTTGACAACCACTCACCGGAAGTGATCTGTGACAGCTTCCGGGGTTAAGCCAGGACCCCGGGCTGTCACGTGAGCTCCGGAGATCTCACGATACTATAGTGAGATCTCCGATGCAGGCGGGGAACAGCACGTTCCCTGCCTTGGCGCCTTTAGATCATGCAGTCCCCCAGATTTGAAATAAACTGGCAGAATATTACAATACATAATAAAGAGGACAACTCAGGGACTTCTGTGTAATTGGTAATTAATTTATTTCAGAGGAACTGCTGTTTAAATGAATTATAAATAACATCTGAAAAAATTTATAACACTGCATTGGTTTTCAAGAAATACACTTACTTCATTTAATGCTGCATCATGTGAGGTTCAAGGAATATTTATAAGGTTTAGCCCTTTTATGCATAGAATGCTTTTAACAACAATATATTTCACTACTGAGTAATGGTTTCAGAATTTACTATTGTTAATACATACACGGGCTAGAAGGTTTCGGAACGTTCACATAATGTTTTCTCCCAAACGGGTTTGCTTTTAATTACTTATGTCAAATGCTATAGTGCTTTTACTTAATTTGTATATCTTTTAAAATACTGTGTAGGTAACTTACCCCGTTCTCTACAAGAAGATTTATATGCCTAGTCACCGACAATAAATTGATAAACGCTACCTACAATCCTAATGGAGAGTCATTTTGTCCTGAAAGTTTACAGTCAGCAGTTCATATTCCACAGAAAGTGTTTGCATTGATGTTCTGTATATAGTAATATTCAGATAATACTGTATATTCTTCTAATGAGAACTTAACAAAAGTTATTTGGAATAATTGTACTTTTTATCACACATTCATTTATTACTAGCTGTGAGCCCGATGCAAATGCATCGGGATTCTAGAACGTGCATTAATTTGATTATAGTAGTTATAGCTACTTTTTGAGGGAGTCCAATACTTTTTTTGGGGGGTCCAATACTTTTTGGGGGGGGTGCAATACTTATTGGGGCGCGTTCAATGCTTTTTGGGGTGCGTTCAATACTTATTGGGGCGCGTTCAATGCTTTTTGGGGCGCGTTCAATGCTTTTTGGGGCGTGTTCAATACTTTTTGGGGGGCGTTCAATACTTATTGGGGTGTGTTCAATACTTTTTGGGGCGCGTTCAATACTTTTTGGGGCGCGTTCAATACTTATTTGGGTGCGTTCAATACTTTTTTGGGCGCGTTCAATACTTATTGGGGTGTGTTCAATACTTATTGGGACGCGTTCAATACTTTTTGTGGCGCGTTCAATACTTTTTGGGGCGCGTTCAATACTTATTGGGGTGCGTTCAATACTTTTTGGGGCGCGTTCAATACTTATTGGGGTGTGTTCAATACTTATTGGGACGCGTTCAATACTTTTTGTGGCACGTTCAATACTTTTTGGGGCGCGTTCAATACTTATTGGGGTGCGTTCAATACTTTTTGGGGCGCGTTCAATACTTATTGGGGTGTGTTCAATACTTATTGGGGTGTGTTCAATACTTTTTGGGGCGCGTTCAATAGTTTTTGGGGCGCGTTCAATACTTATTGGGGTGCGTTCAATACTTTTTGGGGCGCGTTCAATACTTATTGGGGTGTGTTCAATACTTTTTGGGGTGTGTTCAATACTTATTGGGACGCGTTCAATACTTTTTGGGGCGCGTTCAATACTTTTTGGGGCGCGTTCAATACTTATTGGGGTGCGTTCAATACTTTTTGGGGCGCGTTCAATACTTATTGGGGTGTGTTCTATACTTTTTGGAGTGCTTTGCTGGGCTAAACCTGAATGGTGCACAGGGGGTTAATCACATGTCAGGTCTGTGTGTGAGTGAAGATGTGCTGATTGACTCACTGGGTTGCAGCTGGGAGTGAGTAGGCTGGAACCTGCCAGGTGTCTGAGTGAGGAGAGGATGATTCAGAAGTTCAGAGCACTGCCATGTGAAGAGGTGCTGGAAGTGATCCGTCCTCAGTGGGTAAGTGATGGGAGCCAGTGTCCAAGGGCCAGGTGGTCACAGCTGACTTTGGGACATTGAGGGGGGGGTGTCTGTGCGGCCATTGAGGGGGGAGGGGGGGTCTGTGCGGCCATTGAGGGGGGGGGTCTGTGCGGCCATTGGGGGGGGGTGTCTGTGCGGCCATTGGGGGGTGTCTGTGCGGCCATTGAGGGGGGGGGGGTCTGTGCGGCCATTGAGGGGGGGGGGGTCTGTGCGGCCATTGAGGGGGGGGGGTGGGGGGGGGGTCTGTGCGGCCATTGAGGGGGGGGGGTCTGTGCGGCCATTGAGGGGGGGGGTCTGTGCGGCCATTGAGGGGGGGGGGGTCTGTGCGGCCATTGAGGGGGGGGGGTCTGTGCGGCCATTGAGGGGGGGGGTCTGTGCGGCCATTGAGGGGGGGGGGTCTGTGCGGCCATTGAGGGGGGGGGGTCTGTGCGGCCATTGAGGGGGGGGGGTCTGTGCGGCCATTGAGGGGGGGGGGGGCAGGGGGGGGGTCTGTGCGGCCATTGAGGGGGGGGGTTCTGTGCGGGTAGTAGTAGTAGTAGTAGTAGGATGATGATGATGATGATGATGATGATGATGATGATGATGATGATGATCCCCTTAGAAGGTATAGGGAGATATACTGTGGTAGCGACTCGCGAGGCTCTGCCACAAAGCTAGCGAGTTCCCGCTGAGGCTAGCGAGTCGCTACCTGACCGGGAAATCGCTAGCTTTGTGGCCGAGCCTCTGGTTCTATTTTCGGCCAGCGACTCGCAATGGCCGCTTCGCGGCCATTGCTCGCACTAAAGCTAGCGACTCGCAATGGCCTCGCGGCCATTGCTCGCGCAGCTTACGCCTCGCATTGGCCGCTACGCGGCCAATGCTTCGCCGTGGTGACGTCACAGTGTGACATATCCACGGCACGTTTTTTTGGTCCGACACAAAAATGTCTTAGACAATTATATAGTAGATTGCTTACATGCCATCTATATTCACCAGTGTACATCACCTGTCGCAAAAATACTTCAGACCTTATAACTGATGATGCCCCTTTGAATATTTATCTACAAACAAATCATTATTATATATCTACAATATGTTTTCCTTCTCACTGTTCTCATATAGTACATGACAAAAGTAGAGGTCTTTACAATTCACTTTGCCATGAAATTCATGGGATCATGTGCGCACTTTACTGTGTTTGGTCCTTATTGTTGAAGACCGTGAATGTGCTTCTTCTGCCACTGTTTTTCCACTTTATGAAAAGTGACGTCAAAAATTTCCTGTAAAGTAAAATCTACATTGGCTGAGATGCTGAGCTTAGTGGTTGCCTGCTGTGATGATTTCAGCTGGCAACTACCATGTTTCTTCCAAAATAAGACAGTGTCTCATACTTTTTGAGCCTCTGAAAGAAAGGGCTAGGGCTTACTTATGGGGTAGGGCTTATATTTATCCATGAATAGGCAATCTGTTCTCCATTTTCTTAAAAGGATCCTGTCACTTCCAAAACGCCTCCTAAACTATCAAAACATGTCCCTACAGCATATTATCACTAATCTCACACTCCTTTTGTCTCCTAAAAGCATCCTGTGAAAGTGCATAAAAACGTTTTAATACATACTCATTAGTGATTATAATTAGCAGGGGCTATATTCTTTAGTCACCAGGGCATGTTGTTTTACAGTCCAGGATCCACCCTCTCTCTCTCTCTCTGTCTGTGCTGCTGTGATGTGGAGCTGAAGGCAGGACTAATGATTTGCATTCTGTGAGTGATAGAGAGGGGGGAGGGCAATGCCTTCACAAGCAGAGCACACAGGCAGAGAGTGGGTGGATCCTGGATCCTGCAAAACAACACGCCCTGGTGACTAAAGAATATAGCCCCTGCTAATTATAATCACTAATGAGTAAGTATTAAATGTTTTTATGCACTTTCACAGGATGCTTTTAGGAGACAAAAGGAGTGTGAGATTAGTGATAGGATGGTGCAGAGACATGTTTTGGTAGCTTAGGAGGCGTTGTGGAAGTGACAGGATCCCTTTAACTTCCAGACATCCAACGTATCTTCATTGCAAAAGCAGTCAGATTTTTGTCCTGTGAGTCCTCCGCTATACCTTTCTTATACTCCACGGAGTAGCTTTTTCTTTTGGAGGTCATGATGGGGTGCAGTATACAGGTTACTGAACATGAGCAGATCTGCAAGGAAGCAGACTTGGGGAGTAGGACTCAGGAGTGGCGTGGGGGAGCAGCCACCCTACTTTTAATACAGTAAAATACATTATACAGTAGTGGTACTTACCCATATTGATGATCAGAATAGAGCATGAGGATGCATTTTTCCATCTTGATCTGAAGGACCTTCAGTTCTAGAGACCATGTGACCCTCGACCAATCAGCACCCAGAAACAGAAGGTGGAACATACTGTTTCTGGATACTCAATGTTCGTGGGTCACATGGTCACTGTCTACTTAGGTCCTGTCAGCGCTGGATGGTCTTCTGGCACCAGAGCCTGAAATGAGTATAACATTTTATTGTTTTAACCACGGGGCATAACAGGGAACAAGGGGAATTTATCGATTATTGTGAGCATCATTGCGATGTCACTCTCAGCTCAGGAGTGTAGCCGATTGTGGTGCCTGTTGGGTTCAAAGGGGGGGTTTATGGTAAGAAAGAGGGTTAATATGCAATAACTTAATAAACTAGGGCTTAGAGCACTACAGGGGACTATAAAACTAAAATATACTGAATGGGCTGTACAAGCCTTGTCTCAGGATACTGTTAATGTGATAACGAACGAGGGCCTATTTGTTTGGTAGGGCTTATATTTCAAGCCTACTCCAAAAAGCCCGAAAAAGCCATAGTAGGGCTTATTTTAGGGGTAGGGTCTATTTTGGGAGAAACACAATAGCTATCAGCAATGTAATGAAAACAATTTGCACTGGACCAATGGAGGGTGAACACTAACAGGTTGTGTTATGTTACATTGCAGGAAACATTTGGGATCCAAATTATAAATGGGTAAAACCCCTTTACTATTCTCAAATTAGATGTATAACATGGCTTCTGAGAAAATTGTTCCTGACAAAATGTTGTTGTTGGCTATTGTCTCTGTTTTCTTTGTTATTTAGGGACTTGTAGTAACAGAACACAGAAGTGACTGGGTACTACCACAGTGTTGTACGTCTCCATGAATACCATTATAATGTAAAGTCATTTGGCATGCTCTAGTTTGCCTCTTAATGAGATGTGATCTTCTCCTCCCCTCTTTGCTGTAGAGAGCTTCCTCCACATTTCAGGGAGTCTCTGTGAGCTCATCTGTAGAGGTGGCTGCAAAATTGTGAGTTGGTTGCAGTGAATGAGTACAGTGTATAGTCTCTCTGTGGTATAAGTCCATAACAGTTGAAGATTGGGGTCTCCATCACTCTTATAAAGCCAAGCAGGTAAACTTCAGAGGTTCCTTAACCCTTAAAGATAACCCATCACCATTAAAATGTAGTGCAATCTGCAGAAACAGCTGTCACTAACTGAGAGGACCGCCCACTGGACCCAAAATCCCAGAAAAAGCAGGGGTTTGAATGATGAAATCACAGGTTATACTGAATCTTTTCTCACAAAACTATATGTAAATCTACTCAGTTCCACCTGCTCTATGATGAAGTGCATGCAGATTGCACTGCATTTTTCTAGTGACATGTTCTTTAAGGAGTAAGACATAAAAAGATTTTTCCAGGGCAGAAAGTTTTTGCAGACAAATGACTGTAGAAATTCAGATGGAATAGAAGGGAGTGGACAGGGGTTGGCTGGGGCCTCTGTCCCTGGGCGGCAGTTTTGGCCTGCCAGCCCAGATCTGAGGACTAATGGGGGGGGGGTTTAGTGGGTGTGTAACGCCCCTGCGTCCAGGAGGCCACAAAGGGAACTGCAGCCAGGCAGGTAGGACAATGTTGCGCAACAACACCCTCACAGCCCACACAACCCACGTGTAAGAGAAGGTTTACATCCAGCCCTGAGGTTAGAACTCTATGAGATCGAGGGGTGGTGGATTCAGAGGAGTGGGTTGGGCACACCAGAAGTCAGGTGACTAACAGTATATAGTGAGGGGAAGGAGTGAAGGAAGTTAGTAGGCCCAGGGTGCCGAGCTGTAAAGACTGAAGGACAATCACACTTCTGTGAGTGCAAGGCTAGGAGCGCAGAATCCGTACTGAGCCAGTGTGAGCCAGAGGGGAGAGAAAGCCCGTCCGATGCTGATGCCACCAGGAGTGTGACAGAACGGAGAGGGACGGTGTAACCCGTGCCCTAGACAGCAGCTAAAGCCACTGACTGCAGGCAGAGAAGTCCCTCCTATGATACTGGAAGGAACAGAGAGAAGGAGCCTGGTAGAGCCTCGTGCTGAGGACTGCTGGAGGCTGGGCTGAGTAGAGTGTCGGCTCTAAAGGGGACCGTAGTTCACCCGGCATTCCCAAACACCGACGGGGGACCACAGCTTCATGTTGGGATCCCTACCCTAAAGGACAGGCAGCTAAGTGACGCACTAGGACTCACAGAAGCCCGAGTCACCGCCATACTGTCCAGCGCACCACACACCACCCGTATAGACGGAGACCGTAAACAGCCCGGAAAGGGACATTAAAGACTGTGTGAGGGGTCACAGAGAGAGAGAGAGAGGCCTGGCTACAGAACAAGAGGGAACCCGGAGAGGGAGAATGCGCCCGTGTGTTGAGAACTGTGCTTGAACCTGTAAAGAGCTGCAAATGACTTGTAAACTGCTTGGAAAGAACAAAGAGTAAAGCTTTGGAAAACCCTGAATTGCCTCTCTTGTCTGCCTCTATCTGCACCCCATTCTCCCTCATACAGATCCAGCCTGTCAGCACCAGCCAGGAGGAGAGATCCCTGCAGCCTGCAAAGTAAGTGTGCTACAACCGCACCATAGACTTAACTCTTACTGCCCCGGGGGATACAGTTCTTCCCACTGGAACTACACCATCTCCGCTGCCACTCCATCACCCCCGGAGGTTCTGCAGCAGCGGCGGCCCCCATCACAGGCCACACCAAGTGGGTGGCGTCACACGTGAAATTTCCCCTGTAAATAATTCCCTCATCCATTGTGTGGGCCCGGGACACGGACCGGACCAGGACCACCCGTGACTTCCCCAGCAGCAGACCGGTCCGGTACCGAGTACCCCCGTCCCAGTGGGCTCCACAGGTGCTAGCAGAAATTTTTGATGACCGGGGGAGGGAAGGGGTGCTAGCAGAAATTTTTGATGACCGAGGGGGGGTGGGGGATGCTAGCAGAAATTTTTGATGACCGGGGGCGGGGGGGTGCTAGCAGGATTTCCGTGCCGCAGCTCACTTACCATCTCCCCACCGCTACCTGCTGCTGCAAAGCGCCGACGGCCGGCCCATTTCTGAGGGGGGTGTCCCTAATTGTGGGCTATACCACCTGCCACCTGGGCCAGTCCGCCCCTCGGAGTGGAGATATATTTCAGGCATATTTCTGATACTGCATCAGCACTAGTTCATTGTAGGTTTCTGCCCTAACATTCCTGAGAAAATTTGTAGACACTAGATGAAAGTGTGATCCATATGTAGCACAGCATCTATGTGATGCCCAAGGTTGTTCCTGGTCACCAGTCTTCTTCACTTGAGAAGTGATGTTTCTTCTGGTTGCCAAATGTCACTTCCCTATGAATATAGAAAAAAATGTCCACAATATTAATGCACTTTCGAGGCATTAGTTTTCTGCATTGTAACGAAATAAATAGGTAAAATAGTAACAGTAGCTTAAACTGTATCCCATAAATTCTTAAATATTTTAAATGTTGAACCTTTCTGAGGTTTTATATAATAAACTGATGATGTCAGCTTACTTCAGCAGGCACCAGACAGGAGTACTGCATTGCATCCAAACATTATGCAATAAACTAATGATGAATTGTTCATGATGGTATTATGCAATGTGATGCAATATTACATCATTCTAGGCTTATTTAGAATGGTGTTACTGCCCTACTGGATACATTTGCACAGTGAAACATACAAAATGCAGTATGTAAAATATCTTCAAAATGAGAGCGAATTAAAAATTTTCATGATCATATGCATATTCAATACACCAAAATACTACAGATTAGGACAAGTGATGGGCGAACCCAAAATGGGTCCGTAGAGCACCTAGTGTTTGTGCACAGATCCTGAACACAGACTTCCCTCTGAAGTCCATGTTTAGACTTCCCTGGGATAGTTTGGATTTGGTTCGGGGACGGGGGACTGTAAAAATAAAGAAAATAGTTATTAAACAGAATTATACTTATTGCTTCCCGACATCTTGCTGCTTCTACTTCTGGGAACACTCATTAAACTTCCTGTATATTCCCTGCAGCAAGACCCAACAGCCAATCACAGATGCTGTCACAGAGAATGGGCATCTGTGATTGGCTGTTGGAGCAACCTGGAAACTGCCTATTCATTCTATATGCTAGAATATATGGGCTGGTTTCAGGTTACTCCAGCAGCCAATCACAGACTCCCATTCTCTGTGACAGCATCTGTGATTGGCTTTTAGGTCCCTCACCCATTGACTGATATCACAGTACTATAAAAAATAAATAAATAAAAAAAATTGAGTAGTGCTTTGCAGTATTTTTGATTCTCAGTGCAGATAAAGTGGACAGCTGCCAGCTGCCAACCCCAGCTGCCTGGCTTAACTTTGGCTGGCAATCAATATACAGGGAAGCCCATTATTTTTTAACTATTTAAATAAATAATTAAAAAAAAAAAATGCATGGGCTTTGCCCTGTTTTTCATTGCCAACCAAGGTAGAAAAAAAACAGGCAGCTGTGGGTGGGATTCTCAGCATGCAAAGGCCCAAGCGTTCTGGATACCTCTGGCACATTCTTTCATAGTACCATTTTCAGGTGCTTTATCTGGCTCTTCCAGTGACACGGTGGGTGTGGAACACTGATTAATAAAGGGGTTAATGCCAGCTTTGTATTGTCATCTGACACTAATCCTGAATTTCATTGTGTCAGGCCAATATTAAACCCGGCAACTATGAATTTCTAGTAAACAGTAACAAAAATCACAGCACAGAGAAAAAACACTTTAATAGAAATAAAACACAAAACAACCCTTTTTCCTATCATTAAGTACAAAAAAATCTTCTCTCCGATGTAATCCACAAGGGACATCTTTAGCTCTGCTGCATCTCTGTGAGTAGACACACGTCTGCTTGCAGAGACGAGCAGGCTCACATTGAGAACCTCGCCGTGAAATAGGTCATCTAAGTTCACACCTGAGCCACGTCAGGAGTGAACTCAGATGATCCCATGAATAGTATGACGGCACATGGAGCCCAGCCATAAGTGACTACTTTTTGCTGACTTATGGCTATGCTCCGTGTGCCATCATGCTATGCATGGGGCCATCTGAGTTAACTCCTGACACAGCTCAGGTGTTAACTTAGATGACTTTCTTATGGCTGGGCTGTCAGTTTGAACCTGCACGTCTCTGTGAGCAGATACATGTCTGCTCACAGAGATATGAAGCAGAGCTGAAGAGGTTCCTTGTGGATTACAGTGGAGGGGGGGTTGTTTATTAACGAAAGATAGGAAACAGGGCTGTCTTGTGTTTTATTTCTATTAAAATGTGTCTTCTCTGAGTTATTTATTTTTACTGTTTACTAGAAACTCATGGTGGTCAGGTCTAATATTGGCCTGACACCATGAATTTCGGGCTTAGTGCAAGCTGGCAATACAAAGCTGGCTTTAACCCCTGTATTACCCAGTGTGCCACTGCCACTTCCCTGTGGAAAGAGTTGGGATTAACTCCGAAATGCAATGGAAATAAACACTATAATGATGAACACCGCCTGATCTTTCTGGTCTATGCAGCGCAGGTCCGTATACACCATCCACCCTCTGCAATTTTGAAATACATTGACCGTTGTGGTGTAGATCCTTGCAGCAGCTATTACCTTTTGTCCTGACGCTGGTTGTGTGCTACACAACCCCTCCAGGTGAGTGACTAATTAAATTTAGTCCACCTTTTTATCAATGATAAGACCCTATTGCGCTTCTCTCTCTCTTTTCTAGTTTTGACTGCCACTAGGACCACTGGGAGAGCCGGGAGAAGCACCTAAAAATGGCACTATGAAAGAATGCTTTATTTTCAGGGGCAGCTGCGGACTGCGATTTTCAGCGTGGGAGGCCCAGAAAGATTGGATCTCGACAGAAAATGGTGCTTCTATGAATGTGCCATCTTCTGTGGCAGCTGTGGGCTGCAATTCATTTCAAGGGAGGGCAGAAAGCTTGGGCCACCCTACACTGAGGGTTCCAGCCCCCAGCTGCCTAGTTGTAGCTGGCTTGATACCAAAAATACAGTGAAGGCCCACATATTTCTTTTAAATTATTTCATTGAATAATTAAAAAAAAGGCTTCCCTATGTTTTTGGTTTCCAGCCATGTAAAAATTGTCAGCTGGGGGTAAGGGTCAGCCTGTACCTGCCTGCTGTACTGGGTTGGCATGCAAAAATACGGCAAAGCTCCTTGTCGTTTTTTTTATTTTAATATTTCAAGGAATAATTGCATAAAAAGGGCACACCTGTTTTTGGTGGTTTGGGGGCCAGGAGGTGCAGGTGCATTGAACACCATGCATTCAATTGTATGGAAAATTGCACCAAAAAAGCATGACATCTGAGGCAAAAACTGCATTACAATTTTGGTGCTTTTTTTGGCCAGGTGATGGCGATGAACACATTGAACACAATGCATGCAGTTTTGTGCCAAAATTGCACCTAAAAGCATGAAATCCGCAGCAAAAGCCGAGTCGCACATTTGTTGCTTTATTTTATTCAATTTTGGCACAAAACTGCATGCATTGTGTTCAATGTGTTCATCGAATTTACACTGTAGCTTTTTTGTGCCTTTCCCTTTTTTCTGTTAATACCAAGATCCTGTGGTACAAACAAATTGAGTTTACTGATCCAATTTGATAACTAATTGTGAAAATCGGTCCATGTTAGCTTTTCTCAATATGTAAAGCCATATTTGATTTTTACATTCATTTTCTGCATAGACACTCTGGAAAATTGATTTTGCATCTTGCACTTACTTCTTGCTTCCTCAGTATCTGCACTTTATATTGTCAGCAGCCTATGCGCTTGTTTTTACCTTTGGTTTACTTCATAGATTATCTTATAGTCATTTTTACAGTACATTTACAGCTTTGGTTTAATTTTTTGTATTTTGCAGCTTTTGTGTTTGCATGTCTGTAAGCCTATGGCTTCTGCACTCCTGCACATGTCTATCGCTTACTGTACATTTACTTTAGATCTGGTACCTTGCTCATTCTCTTTCATGCATTAATTCCTTTCATATCAAGTTCAATTGCCACCTCATAATTTTCCCACAGAGGTTTCAAATATGTCCAGTTGACTTCCAGGTCTACTTTACAGTCCATAGGAGACATGACAGAGAAGCTCTTTTAGGGCCAATTTCGTTCTATTTGTCCCTAATTAATAGAAGCACTTCTTGTTTTCGACAGTGTCCGTCTTTGTTAGGTATATAAACACAGGTAACATCACAAAACAATCACTGAGTCCAGTCAAGGAAACACTGCGGGCAGCCGGCAAAAGCGCTCAAACACAGTGAAATCCATGGTACATTAGCCCTGGGAAATTCGAATAAGCAAATAGAGTCCATGGAGCCTCATTTAGGAATCTCAAACACAGGACTAGCCAGATATCCCTCCAGGGAAGGACCTAGCACTGGAGTGGAATCCTAAATGAGGCTCCTCGGACTATATTTGCATATAAACACAGGTAAGCACATTGAATTTGTGTTGCCACTTTCTCAGATTTATACCATGTTTAGTATTCTGTAGATGGAGAAATGTAAGTGTTTGTTTTTTTTTTCATGCTGAGCTGATGGATTACTAATACAATTACATGGTAACAAAAGCTATTCTAGCGTTTATTTTTTTTTTCTTTTCACGTTATGGTTAAACTAATATTAAAAAATTTTAATAGTCAAAACATTTATAGCTTTGTTGTAATTCCTTTTTTAACTCGAGAGAAGGAGGGGTTGATTCAAATTATTTTCTTTATGTATTTTAAAATTTCTACTTCAATTTTTCTTCATTTAGTGAGCTTGAACCTGCACCCATATGATTATTTATACTACTTACTGCAATACTAGAGAGATACAGGACATACTACCATTTCTTATGAAGCTCATCTTGTGACACAGGAGGCCCAAAATGGCAACATCATGGACCTTCATATACAAAGGCTTAATGCTCCTAACATAACTGCAGATGAAGTATTTCTTAATTTGTCTCACATCACAATGCTTTATTAATGTAACCATACAGCATGTCATCTTACAAGTTGTGTGCTGCTGCATATGTACAGCACCAGTGCCACCAAATGTACATGAATACAGCACCACTTCATTAGTACATCAACAACCATTAGTACATAAATACATAACCAGAACTACCATCAGTACATGAATATATAATTAGAACCCCTATTTATAAATGAGTAGCTTAAGAGATACACTATCAGTACATGAATACATTACTACAACAACAATCAGTGCATAAATACACTATATTATAGGAATCATCATCAGTGCAGGGTTGGAGCAAAAGAGCCACAAATAGCACATAAATACCTCACTATAACCATAATTACTCTTAGTATATGAATACAGAACCAGATCTAATATCACTATGTAAGTACAGAACCAATTTTAGTACAGTGATTAATTGCAATGTTCAGTTATCCTTCAAAACATACACTTTTATCGAATTAGCCTTTAACTCTCAGTATGTTTTTAACAATGGTAAGGAGAAGATGGGGGTTGTAGAGATGAGTGAACCAGTAGATGTTCAGGTTCCGAGGATCTGGTCGAACTTTTAAAAAAGTCCGGTTTTGTGACCAGACTTGACCCGAACCTGAGCCTGGACCTCATATAAGACTATGGGAACCCGAACTTTAACACAGACTGTTACACATGAACTATGCCATGTGGACCAAGCTGGCAAAAGGCAAATCTTCAGTTTCCCCAACAGTAGGACCAGTAGCCATCCTCTCCTCACACTGACACTCCTCCTCCTCTCCAGCCCATCCAGGCTAAACAGACATGAAGCTTGGGTTTGGTGTCCCCTCTGTAGCATTAGGAGTCCCCTCAGTAGCACAGAAAAACAAGTCCTCTCCCTCCTCATTCTCCTCATCTTCATCCTTATCACCCAAAGTTACCTCAGAATATTGGCTGGGCAGGATAGTACCACCCATTGTGAAATCTTTCTCCATATCAACATGCTGGCCACTCAAAGCTTCCTCTTTGAGACTATGCAGTGATTGTTTTAAGAGACACAGCAGCAGGATGGTTTTGCTAATAATAACCTGATCACCGCTCATGAGGTAGGTGCAGTACTCAAAGTTTAATTGCTCACCGATTTTCTGGTTATTATATAATCCAAACTTTTTCCAAGCATATATCAAAGAGGATTAATTTCTAAAATATAACTTTTATATGATTTTGTTAAAAAGAAACCTATGGTTTCTGTGATGCGGTTTATGCAATCCAAACCTTACCAAGGGGATCTAGGGGGGTGGGAACGCTGTCCCTATACTCTCCCTATCTCACCCTGCCTTGCAATGGAGTTTTAGACACGTAAAATTCTTGCTGGTGTCCCCATACCACGGCGACTGCCCCTCCTAACCCTGATTGCACACTAGGGTGAGGGGTTATGGGTCTCACAATTTCACACTAACCTAAAGACCTATTTGTCTCGTATATGTGTCATGGAAGTGCAAAAAGAAGTCCTACTAGCAGAGCCCGGGTCAATCCTCGTTACTCAGTGGAAAAAGCCACATAGGACGGGTTTGTAAAAAAAATCTGTTTCTTGTGATAGGGACCCCCTCTATCACAGGGTGTGTGTATAGAGGCGTGTTAGTGTGGTGACCTATTTTCCAATACCAATAATGGTTGGCAATAAACCAAATCTCAGATGAGATATATGTCACACTTTACCTATAACCAACACACACCCATAAGATATGTACATAAAAACACTGTCAGAGACCAAAACCTGGCCCAGACCATAGCATGTAGGACATATAAGACACACAACCGTGCCACTGAGGGCACCTGTAAGGCAGGGGTGTAGTACCCAATGTAGCTAGCCACTAGTCACTTAGCTTAGCATGATGATGCCACGTCCTTCACTCTACGCGTTTCCCCCACCGTAGTTCTCGTCGGCAGGTTCCTCAGGAGTGATCCTCCGCAGCACCGGGCACCGGTCTGTGCCCTGGGTCGCCCAGGTTGAAGGAGATGATGATACTCCTTCTCCCCTTCAGTATGGTAAATGGCGGCCCACACGTGCCTGAATCCCTGCCTTTTATACACTCCTTACCTGTGATGATTAATTAGGGGGCGGAGTCAGCAGGTCACCACGCCGACCCCCTCATTATGTCTGATTACCATAACCTGTGGTGTTGCTGGCCAATGAACAAATGTCCACACCTCTCAATCTTCCCCCATGTCCAGCGTGTGCATCCAATATCTCCACTACTTCCCCTTTTTTTTTTTTTTTTTTTTTTTTTTTTCCTCCCTCAAGGATGGAAGTGCATCACAGGCACCCGATCACATGACCGCACTCTTATCCAATACATTCCATTGTTTACAACTAAGGGCAGGAAATGCATCACTAGTACCCAGTCATATGGCCACGTCCATCTCCAAAGTCCTTCCCCGGACCGGGAGTGTGCGGACATGAACTGTGTCCCCCGGGAAATAGGTCTATACTAATTAGTTCCACATGTGTAAAATTAATACCACACATGTTGATACATGATCTCTGCCTGCCGAAATAAGATATCAAACTACAGGCAAAGTTCAGAGTACACCTATGATCCTAAGGGGGGGGACACCAGGCTCGGACTAGGTACCGTGCAGATATTCATCCTACCTCCTGGCCAATCGCACCAGGAGGGAGCCCTGCAAAGGAATGTATGGAGAGGAACCCTATTATCAGCGGTTCGCAAAAATGAGGATTGACGGAAGAGAGGGGAGGGAAGGGGGAGAGATAGGGGGAGGGGGGGAAGTCAGGGGAAGAAACGAAACTGGATCGCCGGGGGTAAGAGAGAGTTAATAACCCGGACATAACAACAACACCCCATATCAGACATAATGTCCCACATCACAATATCGGGGGTATAATTCCCCGGGGACCAGACAGTGAGTGTGCACGGAGATCATCATACCGGATAGGCGACATTGAGCCACTTTTTAGTTCGTATGCATATATAAAGATGTTGTTTTACTGATGCTTATGTCATATAATAATGACATCCTTGTCGCTCATGGTCATATATCCTATTATGGATCAATGGACCATCGAGCAGGTTCATTGTACTGGTATCTAGACCACATAACATTAGTTACTCAAGGATGGAGCTGGGGGCAGGGACCCCTCCCTAGTCACCCAGACACCCCTATAAGGGGTAAAGGTTAGTTGTTCATTCAGGCCTTGTCCACCCACCGACCCCATCCTATAGATCCACCTTGTCTCCTTCTTCAGGATGGTCTTATCCCAGTTGCCCCCTCTAGCCGGTTTGTCCACCACCTCCATGATTTGGAAGCTAAAGCACCCTACATCCCTCCCATGGGGGTGTCTGGGTGACTAGGGAGGGGTCCCTGCCCCCAGCTCCATCCTTGAGTAACTAATGTTATGTGGTCTAGATACCAGTACAATGAACCTGCTCGATGGTCCATTGATCCATAATAGGATATATGACCATCCGATATGATGATCTCCGTATGACTGGGTACTAGTGATGCATTTCCTGCCCTTAGTTGTAAACAATGGAATGTATTGGATGAGAGTGCGGTCTTGTGATCGGGTGCCTGTGATGCACTTCCATCCTTGAGGGAGGAAAAAAAAAGGGGAAGTAGTGGAGATATTGGATGCACACGCTGGACATGGGGGAGGATTGAGAGGTGCGGACATACCATACTGAAGGGGAGAAGGAGGATCATCATCTCCTTCAACCTGGGCGACCCAGGGCACAGACCGGTGCCCGGTGCTGCGGAGGATCACTCCTGAGGAACCCGCCGACGAGAACTACGGTGGGGGAAAAGCGTAGAGTGAAGGACGCGGCATCATCATGCTAAGCTAAGTGACTAGTGGCTAGCTACATTGGGTACTACACCCCTGCCTTACAGGTGCCCTCAGTGGCACGGTTGTGTGTCTTATATGTCCTACATGCTATGGTCTGGGCCAGGTTTTGGTCTCTGACAGTGTTTTTATGTACATATCTTATGGGTGTGTGTTGGTTATAGGTAAAGTGTGACATATATCTCATCTGAGATTTGGTTTATTGCCAACCATTGTTGGTATTGGAAAATAGGTCACCACACTAACACGCCTTTATACACACACCCTGTGATAGAGGGGGTCCCTATCACAAGAAACAGATTTTTTGTACAAACACGTCCTATGTGGCTTTTTCCACTGAGTAATGGGGATTGACCCGGACTCTGCTAGTAGGACTTCTTTTTGCACTTCCATGACACATATACGAGACAAATAGGTCTTTAGGTTAGTGTGAAATTGTGAGACCCATAACCCCTCACCCTAGTGTGCAATCAGGGTTAGGAGGGGCAGTCGCCGTGGTATGGGGACACCTGCAAGAATTTTACGTGTCTAAAACTCCATTGCAAGGCAGTGTGAGATAGGGAGAGTATAGGGACAGCGTTCCCACCCCCTAGATCCCCTTGGTAAGGTTTGGATTGCATAAACCGCATCACAGGAACTATAGGTTTCTTTTTAACAAAATCAAATAAAAGTTATATTTTAGAAATTAATCCTCTTTGATATATGCTTGGAAAAAGTTTGGATTATATAATAACCAGAAAATCGGTGAGCAATTAAACGTGAATATATATATGGCGGGTTTTTTGTCAGGACCCATAAACCGTGAGAGATGGGCTGTGGAGGCGAGGGATGTCTTCTCAGAAACTGAGGACAACAATAGTGGTGGCGAACCCTCGGGTGACCTGAAAAAGCTCCTCCTAGAATTAACATCTGTGTATAAAGAAAACGTCAAATTGTGGTGGGAGATTGAGAGCCTAGAAAAGTACATTGCCGAAAAACTTGTCCCCAAGGGCCTTAGACTGAACATTATACCTGCCAACAGGTCAAGGACCCCAGACTCCTAGAGAAGTGGGAAGCAGAATCTATCAGCAGCTCCCTGAGATTTATGAAAATCCTTTTGGATGAGGAAAAATCCTCCTTTGAAGAAACCTCTAAAAAATTAACAGAACTGACGGAGGAAGTCAGAAAGCATAAAGACGACCTTGACTTTGGGAGAAGTGAGGCAACCCTAGAACATAGTGTTGGCCGCCTACAGTCGTTTATAAAAGAACGTAAACACAAGCAATATATCAGGGACTCCCTCGAGTTCAGAGAGAAGAGGGATTACCTCTTCATCCAAAGAGGGGACAGGGATATAGGTAACACCGATATCTCTGACACAGATCAATCAGAAAAGGAGGAGGGGGCCCGTGGGGGACAAGGGAAGGCTCCCCTACCAAAGAGGAACCCCAAGAGCAGGAAATGGAGGAAGAAAGGGGGGAAAGGCCGGGGGGGACAAGGCAGGGGAGATCCAGAGGAATCAGAACCCACAGACGGGGATGCAAGCCCGGGGAGACCGAATGCAGGAGCTGGGTTCTCTACACGCTTTGCATCTGGACCATCGCTGTTGGGGTCTTACGTAACGGCTCCGCCTTTTTTAGGGAGGGATCCGTACCTCCTAAGAGATGGAGGAGCCAGACGAAAGACGTAGACCGAAACAGGGTCATCAATTTGACTGATCACCCCCTCACAGACTTAGAACTAAATGTACTTATAAATTCGTCCCCACAAATCACTATGACGAGTTTGAATGGGTTAAGGATCTTAACCTGTTTGCCAGAAAATTAAAGTGGAAGAGGTTTTTTAGGCTGAATGACGAGGAAAAAAGCCGACAATTGGGAGTGGAGGAGGAGGATATGGCCACCTTTTCCGATCTCAGGGACCTGGCAAGGAGTCAACAGAGAGAAGTTGGGAAGGGTCCATTTATGGACTGTAGACCCCCGAGCAAGAAAATGCCGCCTAATAGTGATCTCACCAGTGTAGACATTTTCACCAGCCTAGTTTCACGTGATCTGAAAGAACTAGGTAAGACCAAAAAACCGGTATACTATTCGAACCTCACACATGAGGAGAGACGCACTCTGAATGATCTAACGAGAAATGATCAAATCATATTGAAACCGGCCGATAAAGGCGGAAATCTTGTTATGATGAATCACAAACAATACAAACAGATGTGTCATAGTATACTGGATGATGAAACGACCTATACTAGGCTGTCGGGAGATCCTACTCTGGCTTTTCAAGCCAAGTTGGAGGTCATTTTGCAAAAGGGTTCTGAGAGAGGTGTTATCTCATACAGTGTAAGGGCATTTATGTACAATCAACATCCAATGATAGCTGTGTTCTATGCTCTCCCAAAGATACACAAGGGTCTATCACCACTGCAAGGACGTCCCATAGTCTCTGGAGTAGGATCTATTACCCAGAACTGTGGGATCTACCTCGATAAGGTCCTGAGGGGATTTGTGACCAGCTTACCCTCATATGTCAGGGACACACGGGACCTGATAAGTAAGTTGGACGGTGTCTCAGTGGGTGATGATGTACAGTTAGCCTCCATAGATGTGGAGGCGCTGTACAGCAGCATCCCCCACGAGAAGGGCCTACAGGCGGTGGAGCACTACCTAAAGACCCGAGGGAGACAGTATATGGAACACAGTTCATTCACCCTTTCACTGCTTAATTACGTCCTGACCCATAATTTCTTTCTGTTCGACGGAAGGTTCTACCACCAGTCCAGGGGCACAGCGATGGGGAGTTCCTGTGCCCCAAGTTACGCTAATTTGCTCCTGGGCTGGTGGGAGGATACTGTCGTCTTCACAGAAGAAGCTTCGGCTTGGTGGAGTCCCCAGATACTATTCTGGGGTAGATATATTGACGACATCATGATCCTGTGGAAGGGCGACAGTGATACATTCAGGAACTTTGTCGACAGTCTGAAAATAAACACCTTGGGTCTGAGATTCACCTCTGAAGTCCATTCGGACTCTCTCAATTTTCTAGACGTCACCATCTATAAGGACGGGTGTGGTGGGTTGCAGACGACCATCTTTTGCAAACCCACGGCCACCAATGACCTATTAAGGTGGGACAGCCACCACCCCAGAAGTCTCAGGAGGGGAATACCTAAAGGCCAATACTTGAGGGCGAGACGAAACTGCTCAGACATCAGCAGGTTTCATTTGGAGGCAAGGGACATGCAAAATCGTTTCCTTAGCAAGGGGTATCCATCATATATCCTGAAGGAGGCTTTCAAGTATGCGGCAGGGAGTAACAGGGAAACCCTCCTGAGACCTAAAGAGAAGCCAGACCCCCAAGATACTGTTAGGATGATTGGGACATATGACGATCGGTATAAGGAAGTGCGAGCCATCTTTGAGAGACACTGGGGGATACTCCAGTCTGATAAGGAGGTGGCCCCGTTTGTCCCTTTGAGACCATCAATCACCTACAGGAGAGGGAGGTCACTGAGAGACCAGTTGGTCCATAGCCAGTACTGTCCACCAAAAAAACAGGGCACGTGGCTGGATAGACGACAATGTGGCACCTTCAGATGCGGCAAGTGTATCTTCTGTAAATTTGTAAAGAGATCAGACTCTTTCCAGAGTAGTACGACAGGTGAAAAGTTCACCTGTAGACACTTTGGGAACTGCAGAACGGAGGGTGTAGTGTATCTATTCCAGTGCTCCTGCCCCATTGATTATGTGGGAAAAACAAGAGGCCCTCAAGAAACGGATAGGGGAACATCTGGGGGACATTCTACACTCAAGGGATACCCCGATCTCACGTCATGTGAGAGATATCCATGGGGGGGATGTAGGGTGCTTTAGCTTCCAAATCATGGAGGTGGTGGACAAACCGGCTAGAGGGGGCAACTGGGATAAGACCATCCTGAAGAAGGAGACAAGGTGGATCTATAGGATGGGGTCGGTGGGTGGACAAGGCCTGAATGAACAACTAACCTTTACCCCTTTCTTATAGGGGTGTCTGGGTGACTAGGGAGGGGTCCCTGCCCCCAGCTCCATCCTTGAGTAACTAATGTTATGTGGTCTAGATACCAGTACAATAAACCTGCTCGATGGTCCATTGATCCATAATAGGATATATGACCATGAGCGACAAGGATGTCATTATTATATGACATAAGCATCAGTAAAACAACATCTTTATATATGCATACGAACTAAAAAGTGGCTCAATGTCGCCTATCCGATATGATGATCTCTGTGCACACTCACTGTCTGGTCCCCGGGGAATTATACCCCCGATATTGTGATGTGGGACATTATGTCTGATATGGGGTGTTGTTGTTATGTCCGGGTTATTAACTCAATCTTACCCCCGGCGATCCAGTATCGTTTCTTCCCCTGACCCCCCTCCCCCTATCTCTCCCCCTTCCCCCCCCCCTCTCTTCCGTCAATCCTCATTTTTGCGAACCGCTGATAATAGGGTTCCTCTCCATATATTCCTTTGCAGGGCTCCCTCCTGGTGCGATTGGCCAGGAGGTAGGATGAATATCTGCACGGTACCTAGTCCGAGCCTGGTGTCCCCCCCCTTAGGATCATAGGTGTACTCTGAACTTTGCCTGTAGTTTGATATCTTATTTCGGCAGGCAGAGATCATGTATCAACATGTGTGGTATTAATTTTACACATGTGGAACTAATTAGTATAGACCTATTTCCTGGGGGACACAGTTCATGTCCGCACACTCCCGGTACGGGGAAGGACTTTGGAGATGGACGTGGCCATATGACTGGGTACTAGTGATGCATTTCCTGCCCTTAGTTGTAAACAATGGAATGTATTGGATGAGAGTGCGGTCATGTGATCAGGTGCCTGTGATGCACTTCCATCCTTGAGGGAGGAAAAAAAAAAAGGGGGAAGTAGTGGAGATATTGGATGCACACGCTGGACATGGGGGAAGATTGAGAGGTGTGGACATTTGTTCATAGGCCAGCAACACCACAGGTTATGGTAATCAGACATAATGAGGGGGTCGGCATGTTGACCCACTGACTCCGCCCCCTAATTAATCATCACAGGTAAGGAGTGTATAAAAGGCATGGATTCAGGCACGTGTGGGCCGCCATTTACCATACTGAAGGGGAGAAGGAGGATCATCATCTCCTTTAACCTGGGCGACCCAGGGCACAGACCGGTGCCCGGTGCTGCGGAGGATCACTCCTGAGGAACCCGCCGACGAGAACTACGGTGGGGGAAACGCGTAGAGTGAAGGACGCGGCATCATCATGCTAAGCTAAGTGACTAGTGGCTAGCTACATTGGGTACTACACCCCTGCCTTACAGGTGCCCTCAGTGGCACAGTTGTGTGTCTTATATGTCCTACATGCTATGGTCTGGGCCAGGTTTTGGTCTCTGACAGTGTTTTTATGTACATATCTTATGGGTGTGTGTTGGTTATAGGTAAAGTGTGACATATATCTCATCTGAGATTTGGTTTATTGCCAACCATTGTTGGTATTGGAAAATAGGTCACCACACTAACACGCCTCTATACACACACCCTGTGATAGAGGGGGTCCCTATCACAAGAAACAGATTTTTTGTACAAACACGTCCTATGTGGCTTTTTCCACTGAGTAACGGGGATTGACCCGGACTCTGCTAGTAGGACTTCTTTTTGCACTTCCATGACACATATATGAGACAAATAGGTCTTTAGGTTAGTGTGAAATTGTGAGACCCATAACCCCTCACCCTAGTGTGCAATCAGGGTTAGGAGGGGCAGTCGCCGTGGTATGGGGACACCAGCAAGAATTTTACGTGTCTAAAACTCCATTGCAAGGCAGGGTGAGATAGGGAGAGTATAGGGACAGCGTTCCCACCCCCCTAGATCCCCTTGGTAAGGTTTGGATTGCATAAACCGCAACACAGGAACTATAGGTTTCTTTTTAACAAAATCAAATAAAAGTTATATTTTAGAAATTAATTCTCTTTGATATATGCGCAGTACTCAAAGTTCTCAAGAACCTCAGAAATGTCAGCGATCCACACCACTCAACAGTTGTTATTTCTGGTGGCTGACTCTAAATCAGACAGGCATGTTGAAGTGATATGGCCAGGGCTATGGGGTACTCGGACACCAAGGCTGATGTCTTTGTGGGGAGTCACGGGTGGTCTGGATCCCCGTTCCGCGCCCTGGTGATCATTTGAAGTACATGTTGATGATGGGGGAGAAAGGGGTATTTACAGGAGATCGTGACACCACCTGTAGTTCCCGGTAATACAGTACCGGCGCTGCAAGTCGTCTGCTGAGGTGATGGTGGGGGCAGCAGAGTGTGGGACAGCTCCCTACAAGTGGAGCTATTACCTCAGGGCAGCGGTGAAAGAGATGTGGATGATGAGTGGAATGAGGGGAGTAGTAGTAGGTGTTGGTGCTGCAGTTCTTACCCCTCTGTTGAGCTGCTGATGATGCTGAGCCCTCTGGGCACCACAATAAGGATGACTGAGTCCAATTCAACTTTACTCCACTTTAATGAGTACCGGCAGATGGTGATGGTATATGGTACAGTCCGATTTACCGGGGATCGGTTACCAGTTCCAGGTTCCCTGTTATGGAGTCTCTAGATGTCCTTCCTTCTATGGCTTTCACCCTCGCAGAGCTCTCCCGCCAGTCCCCTGATCTCCCACGGTGGGGCACAGTTGTCCTTTCCCAGGATAACGGTGATGCTCAATTCCCGTCCTGGTATTCGGACCATTAACCCTGCGGTCCTGGATCTATTGTGTTCCTGAGAGGCGAGGTACCATGTGGTGCGTACGGCAACCCGATTATATCAGGCCCGCAGCTCGTCGGTCTGCAGTCAGCGATGAACGTCTGGCTACTTCGGCTACCCGCACTGCTGATGCTTCTCCAACGTGACCAGCCAGCTCCAACCTGTCCTGGCCCATTGCCTTCTGTCCTGGGCCCCCACTTGAAGATGGGGCTCCCTCCTGTCAGCTGGGCTGTCAGGCCTGACCTTCCTGCCTGCCTACCCAGCACCGGATGACTAACTGTCACTTTCCCTCCCACTACTCTATCCTAGGCTCCACCCCCACCCCTATGGGACCTACTAAATTACCGGCCCCCCTATTCCAAGTGGTGTGGTCCTAGGTGGGTGTAAAAACAGACTCCATAAAGTGAACCTTGAACTGATGACTTTACAGGGTTAACACATTATTATTAAGGTGTAATACTACCCTATGGCGCCTAGTCACAATTGCACCACAGAAGCTGGTATTCAGCTACTGCACTCTGCTGCTCACTAATCCTCCCCAACATATAATAGGTAGAGCTCCACTGCATGGTCTCAAATGAAACAGTGACTTGGCAAATTCAAGAACATTTGCGGTGCTGTGATAGCAATGACAGAAATTGGCGCTACTACAGTGCACCTTCTCAAGGAGGTTCGGCAAGTCATGGTAAGTTTTTAGAAATTTCTTAACAACTAGGTTCAGCACATGAGCCATGCATGGCATGTGCACCAGCTTGCAAAACTTTAAATCCATCACAAGGTTACGCCCATTATCGCAGATGACCAGAGGTACAGGGGGGAGACCCACTGATCGTTGTATTGTTTTAAAGCTTGCCACAGCTCTGCTGCAGTGTGTGGTTTCTGACCTAAACAGATCAGCTTCAGCAGAGCGTGTTGTCAATGTGCCGATGCGCTGCTGCACAGCTCCCAGCTTGGCAGTGATGGGAAGAGTAATTATGCAGAGGATGAGGAGCAGGAGGAGGGAAGAGAGGAAGTGGAATATAAAGAGGTAGAAACCTGACAGAAGTTGGGCCCGGCTATTCTTGGCATGGGTAAGATGTGCGATGTTCCACTTTTTGCCTTTGTCACCCAATGTGCCGTGACAGAAATGTATTATCCCTGTCCACAACAACTTGTCCAGGAGTCTGTTGTTAGGTGGACCTTCCTGGTTACGGAGTTGGTGAGAGCATGGTTCAGATTGTTTAACACGTGCTTGTGTAATGCAGGGACAGCACACCAGGCAAAATAGTAGACGCTGGGAACACTGTATTATGGGGCAGTCACAGCCAAGAGATCACAGAAAGACTGTGTTCCTACAAGCTTAAACAGAACATCTCCACAGCTAGCAATTTGGCAATGTGCGAGTTTAGTATTTGTGCCTGTTGGTGCGTGGCTATGTATTTAAGCTTTCTTTCCAAGCTCTGAGGCAAGAACAATTTGATTCTTCACTGGGACAAAGAAGTGGATGTGGTTGATGTTTGTTATGTGTGAGCAACTGCAGCTTGTGGGCAGGAGGTATGAGTGCATGCTCTACGGACTGCAGACTCAGAAGGACATAGCCCAGGCGACAAGGCAGTGGTTTGACCCACAGATGCAGATTTGGTACTCTGGTGTTCCGCCCATCTACTGGGGTGCTTGGCTGCCATATGGCTTTGCTTACTGGTGGTTCTCAAGTAGCCTTTGCCCTGGCCTCTGCTCAACTTGGTATGGCAGATGCTACAGACTACAATGTTTTTCTCTGAAATACTTTCAGAAAGGAAATTCCACACAGTGGCTGAACATCCTGAATTGGCCCACAGCAGGGGTGCTCTTGGAAACAGTTGACCCAGTTTTACTCTGGGCAAATCAGGACCCCTTGGTGCCTGTGTTGGAGCTACATAACTATATTCCTTTGTGTTGCTGTCATGGCTATGCATGCCAATGGGTTAGGTCGGGTCAGTGGACTTGTCATTGACCACCTTGTCTTCCATCTCATCCTCCTTCTCAATTTACATTGTAGGCTAACCTGATGACTACTGTGTCTCATCATCAGCCTCCACCTATGGAGACAGTAAAAGTGGATTTCTTCTGGTCATAGGTCCTCAAATACTTGAGCAACGCACACCACCTCCTCACGTCCCTCTTCAATACTGCATGGTGATAGGCCAGAGCCAACTAAAGGATACGTACCAAACAGTTCCTAGGAGTGGCCAAGCTTGGGGTCAAATGTCTCCTGTGACTGATAATGGTGGGAGGAAGGAGAACCAGACTGGATGGGCCAACCTTCTGTGTATCGACAGCAGACTGTGTGGTCGAGAAAAATTAGCTGCTGCTTGACAAATGTGTAGAGGCATTGTCTGCTATCCAAGACAGAATCTGCTCTTGCTCTTCTAGCTTACACGAACGTTTCTGCTCCAGACCAGGAAATTTATCCAGGATCATAGTGGATGCATGAAACGTCTTCTGATCTGACACAGGTTCAGTGTCTTCTTGCGCAACACTGGCAACACCATGCCCACGTCCCTGTCCCTTAACAACAGGCTTTTTGGGCATTTTGTATTTTGTTGACAGATTTTCAGATGTGGATTGCCCAAGCCAACCTAGCTATCAAAGGCACAGCCAAAATAGTGGGGGAAATGGCTTGGTATGTTCTTGGTAGCAGGTGTGGCACCCCTGCAGGGGATTGCCACAGGATCCTCCGGTGCAAAGAGGGATTTACACCTTGGTACACACAGCACACAACACCTTCCACCCCAGACCTGAAGGGGGAGCTCTACTGGTTGCCTTAAGCCAGATCCCCTATAAAAGATCTAGGCCTGAAGGGAAGAGTCAGTTGGTCCAGTGAGAAGCAGTTAGTCCAGTTAGTTCCAGTCAGGCAGTGGAGAGAGCAGGAGTGAAGGAGCTGGTCGTTGGGATCAGACCAGGCCCAGGACCAAGGAACACTGACTCAGCTGTGCTGCACCCTAGGGAGAGGGTCAGTGGCCAGTGGAGGAAGCAGGGAATTAAAGAAGGGAACAGACTAGGTTTTCCTTTAGTTCACCCGGACACTGGAGTCCGACACTGCAAAGCATTCACTGCAACAGGAAAAGCCCGGAAGGACCAGGGGGAATTAACCCCCTGAGGAACACAAGTAAGAGACACTTGAAACTGACCCAAGCACAGGACCAGGGGCCAATGGAAGAATAAGGACCCCGCAGAAGGACCTCATTGTCAGTGATAGAGTAAAGCCCTGAGAGGGAGAAGGAGCGGTGAGTTCAGTTACAGGCAGGACTTACCCCAAACCACAGTGCACAGTGACAGATGAAGCCACACAACTCTCCAAGGTGAAAGTCACAAATTGCACCGGGGTCCTGGTTACTTCTCTGGACTGTACCTGTTACCCGTCATCAGTAAAAGGTACCGAAACAAAGACTACTGTGTGTGCGTGTGCCTGTTTAAAACCGCCGCCATCCACAGCGTTAACTGCAGAGACGCTACTACAACTCCCCTCATCCATCCTCGCTACCCTGAGGTAAAGCTCCACCTGTGGGGAGCTCTACAACACTGAGCTGCACCTTCATCACCTCAGCGGCCGGCCGTAGCGCTGGTATACACTTTACCAGGTACCACAGGTGGCGTCATGTAAACAACCCCCTTCACCACCATCATCCCCCACCATCCCCGCCATTGAGGGTCCAGGGCACGGGACCTGGGACTGACCAGCCTTGATCCCCCATCCAAGTCGCCATCAGCCCCGGTACCCGGAACCCCCTACTCTGTGGACCGCCTCACAGGCAGTAGTAAATATTTGGACTACTGCTTTGTCTTGGGCAATAACCACCTTTTTAAGTGTAGTCATGTGGACACCAAAAGGCAGGCTGTGACCACACAAACAGCAGGAAAAAGGACCTGGTGCATGCTTGGTAGCAGGCAGTAGGAAATGTTTGGACTACTGCTTTATGTTGGGCAATAACGGCCTTTTTAAGTATAGTCATGTGGATACCAGAAGGCAGGCTGTGACCAAAAACAGCATGGAAAAGGACCTGGTGTGTAGCAGGCAGTAAGAAATGTTTTGACTACTGCTTTGCGTTGGGCAATAACCGTTTTTTTAACTGTAGTAATGTGGATGCCAGAAGGCAGGTTATGACCACAAAACAGCATTGAAAAGTGCCTAGTGCGAGCCTGGTATCAGGCAGTAGGAAATCTTTGGATAACTGCTTAGCTTTGGGCAATAACTACCTTTTTAAGTGTAGTAATGTAGACAATAGAAGGCAGGGTGTGACCACAAAAACAGCAAGGAAAAGGGCCTACTGTGTGCTTGATAGCAGGCAGTAGGAAATGTTTGGATTACTGCCTTGCATTGGGCAATAACCATGTTTTTAGCTGTAGTAATGTGCACACCAGAAGGCAGGCTGTAAATACAAAAACGGCAGGGAAAAGGGCCTGGTGCATGCTTAGTAGCAGGCAGTAGGAAATGTTTCGACTACTGCTTTACATTGGGCTATAACCACCTTTTTAAGTGTAGTAAAGTGGACAACAGAAGGCTGGCTATTTTTCGGTGGTATTTTAGAGCTAGTAAGTGGCTCCTTTAAACTGTCCCTGCTGGAGTATCTCTTCCTCCATACTCTACAGTGATGTAATATTCACTAGAGGTAGCCCTCAAAAGGGCTTTTGTATTATGAACAGGCCTAAATACTCTCCCTAATAGTTCAGCGATCTCTCCCTGTGTTTCTCCAACGCTGGCTCGGGATGTGGGCAAAATGGCGGCAGCAATTCTTAAATAGACCCTATGTGTCGCGCGCTTACATGGCGCTGACATTACTGGATGCTGCTGTGTGTGTTTGTCTTTAAAAGCTGCATGGTTGATAGTTGTGAAGGTCCTGGCCTCCTGTGTTGTCCTCCAGAACTGCATTCACTATTAGGTTCAACTGCTGGTTGACGGGTTAATGTGTGGCTCACCTGAATTCCCCTCCCCCTAGCCTTTAAGTAGCCTCTCCTTCCACCAGGCGGTGCTGCTGATAGATTTTCACTCTATACCTGGAAGCCATGCTATGCTGACCTGTGTGTTTGTGTTGCTGAAGTTCTTTCCTTTGGAGTTGTATCTCAGTTCTGTGGAGGGAGGTGAGTGGGGAATAGCGCAGGGCTGGTGGAGGAGTTTTAGGAAGAGGCTGGAGGCCCGAACCTTCTCACCTTTAGAGATACCTTCGGGATCAGGGCCATTCAGGGTTCCTAGACTAGGGTCAGGCTACTCTCCCATGGTCACCCTGCACATAACTGCCATTCCCTCATCAACATTCTCACTACACCATGACACTATGTTGCTGGACGGCCAGCCAATCACAGTAATGCCACAACCAAGCTGTCTGCGGCACCACTGTGGCTGCAAAGGAGGTGCCAAACAGGGCGGGACATCTGAATATAGCAAGGTGAGTACACAAATACTCGCAGAATAACAAGTAACGCGAATACCGTACTATCTGTATAAATAGCGAATAGTAACGAATACATTCGCTCATCACTAGTAAGTACATTTTAGAACTCATCAGCCTAAACTGAACTTACTACAATCTACCATCTTCCTAAGAGTTGCAGGATATACATTATTTTTAAACAACAATGCTCGTACAATTTTTATAGGAAAGGTGAAGTAAATTTTAATGAGTTGTTGATTCTTTGCTTCAAAATTCTTTTACAGAAATATTTATTTCTATTCCCTTTTTTGGATAAAATATTTATTGCATGTTGTCAGTATATAGAGAAAAAATATTCATACACGGGTATATTACTATTCTAAATTAATCATTATTGACATTAGGAACTGCTAAACTTTCATACAATTTCTCCATTCACTGTTTTATCATGACTTGCTTCATGATGGTTCAATATTTCACACTGGAACCTATCCTTTGTGCTCAAATGAATTTATGGATACACCAAGTAATTAAAAGGTCTGCTATTAGCAGTAAAAAAAACCCCTCTGTTTTGTAGATATATTGATGATAGTTAGATTCCATAGACTAGTGATGTACTGTAATAACTATTAAAACCATTTTTCCATTTTTAAAACGAAATTCTTCAAAAACGCTAATTTAAAATTACAATTGTTAAAAGTTCATCTGAATTGATTAGCCAATTAATTGTCACTAGTAATTAAAGATCAGTATCTTTATCCCCATACTATTAGTTATTTTCTTTTCTAGCTACATATATATTACTTTTATGATAAATTATTTCACTTATACTAAATGCAATATTTGCTGAAGCAACCAAATATGGCTTGATGATTGGTATCAGTGTAAGGATTATTTCTGCCAACAGTCTACATGTCATATTTTATTTGTGCATATATTCTTTCCCAGAACAAATCAGTGTTTTCTTGTTATCTTGCAACAGTGAAGCTCAAGTCCCAAGTTATGATGTGAACAACAAAACCTTTCAGAAAAAAATGGAAAAACCCTGAATCAGTAGTAAACCCCTTCAGCCTATTTTCACCCTAACGACCAAGGAGTTTTTTCCAATTCTGACCAGTGTCACTCTAGTAATAACTCTGGATTCCAGAGTTCCAAGAGTGTGTTTTCATGACATATTGGACTTCGTGATAGTGGCAAAGTAAGCTACCCTGTTTTAATGCACAAAATTTTCATGTCTACTCTAATCAAATATGTGTTGTTTATTTTTTACTATTGCCATTACTGCTTTTAGATATCCAGTCAACATGCAGGGATAGCCTGCCATACACAGTAATGCTGTAGGCATGTTGACTACTGGCATTACTGTGATTGGATGGCCGAAACACATCATTGGGTCTTATATGACATCTGGGGCTGCCATGCTTGGCACACCCTCTTCTGGAAACAGTTCAGGGAGAGTTTATCTATGAGAGAGATTAGATTAAAGCAGGGTTTGTACACTTGCACCCATTAGTGTCTTTTATGTGAGAGCAAAGGGTGTTTTTTGTTTAACCTATTAAATAAATACATAATTTAAAATAAACTATGTGGGTACCCCTTACTTTTGATAACCAGCCAAGGTAAAGCAGACAGCAGTGGGCTGTTATTATCAGGTAGGGAAGGTCCATGGTTATTTATCTCTTCTTATCCCCAAACCACTAGCCTGCAATTGACACAGAAGTGGTGCATCACGTTAAATGTGGCAATTCTGGTGCTTCGCCTCAGCTCTTTCTGATTGCCCTGTTGCAATTACAATGGTTTATGAGGTTGTTGTCAGCTGTATAATGTCAACTTTCATCAGCCCTGGTGTTAATAGTGGAGAGGAATCTATCAGAAACCCTCATTTCTAACACAGTAGGTGTTTTCAAAAACACATTCAGGTTCTTGCCCTGGTTGACCAATTTATGAACAAAAAAAGCTATGAAGATCTGAATTAGTCCACCTAATCTGATGTAGTCCACAAATGGGGACATGAAAAATACAGAAAGGGTGAAATAAATACAAACGAAAATCCCTCGTTCACTTATTTATTATTTTAAAGAATCCTTGAAGTTTCTACAAAGTCCATGCCACTCCTACGACATCCACCAATTCTCCAGTAGAGCCTATGGAGTCTTGATCTCACAACAATGCTTTTAGGTCACTCCCAGTCAGGCTGCACTCTGTGATACCCAGTGACTGTGATGAGTGGTGATTACTTTAGTAACATTACCACTCATGATCGCTCTTGTCGGGTCACACAGAAGGAAATGTGAGAAGTGGAATGTCTCAAACGGTGATGTCACTAACTCAGCAAAATCACGGCTCACCAGACATAAGTTAGTGCATGAGGGGGAGTCTCAGTGGCATGGTGGCTCAGTGGTTTGCAGTGCAGCCTTGCAGCCATGGGGTCCTGAGTTCAAGTCCTGCCAAGTAAAACATCTGCAAAGAGTTTGCCTGTTCTCCTTGTGTTTGCATGGGTTTCCAGAGACATACTGATAGGATGTTTAGATTTTGAGCCCCAATTGGGGGACAGTGTTAAAAGTGCATGTAAATTGCTGTGGAATTAATAGTGCTATATAAATTATTAAATTGTATTATTATATTAGAGTCTCTTGTTTTATAACATTTTTTTTATGTCTTTGAGGTTCCAATTTGTGGACTACGTCAGATTCGGTAAACTACTTTGGATGTTCATGGCTTTTTTTTCTGTTTGCTAATAAATTGGTGAACAAGACTTGCGGGAGTGTTTTTTAAATCAAAATATTTTAGTGTATGTTCTTTGCTCTTTTTACTTACCGTATATACTCGTGTATAAGCCGACCCGTGTATAAGCCGAAGCCCCTACTTTTGCCCCCAAAACCTGGGAAAACCTATTGACTCGTGTATAAGCCGAGGGTGGACCCCAGCACAGGTATACAGCCCCCAGCAGTGTGGTATACAGCAGCCCCAGTGGTATATACAGCAGCAGCCCAGTGGTATATGCAGCAGCAGCCCCAGTGGTATATACAGCAGCAGCCCCAGTGGTTAGTATACAGGAGCCCCAGAGGTATATACAACAGCCCCAGTGGTAGTATACAGCAGCCCCAGAGGTATATACAGCCCCAGTGGTAGTATACAGCAGCCCCAGTGGTAGTATACAGCAGCCCCAGAGGTATATACAGCCCCAGTGGTAGTATACAGCAGCCCCAGAGGTATATACAGCCCCAGTGGTAGTATACAGCAGCCCCAGTGGTAGTATACAGCAGCCCTAGTGGTAGTATACAGCAGCCCCAGAGGTATATACAGCCCCAATGGTAGTATACAGCAGCCCCAGAGGTATATACAGCCCCAGTGGTAGTATACAGCATCCCCAGAGGTATATACAGCCCCATTGGTAGTATACAGCAGCCCCAGTGGTAGTATACAGCAGCCCCAGAAGTATATACAGCCCCAGTGGTAGTATACAGCAGCCCCAGAGGTATATACAGCCCCAGTGGTAGTATACAGCAGCCCCAGAGGTGTATTGAGCAGCCCCAGTGGTAGTATACAGCAGCCCCAGTGGTAGTATACAGCAGCCCCAGAGGTATATACAGCCCCAGTGGTAGTATACAGCGAGCCCCAGTGGTAGTATACAGCAGCCCCAGAGGTGTATACAGCAGCCCCAGAGGTATATACAGCAGCCCCAGTGGTAGTATACAGCAGCCCCAGTGGTAGTATACAGCAGCCCCAGTGGTAGTATACAGCAGCCCCAGTGGTAGTATACAGCAGCCCCAGAGGTATATACAGCCCCAGTGGTAGTATACAGCGGCCCCAGTGGTAGTATACAGCAGCCTCAGAGGTATATACAGCCCCAGTGGTAGTATACAGCAGCCCCAGAGGTATATACAGCCCCAGTGGTAGTATACAGCAGCCCCAGAGGTATATACAGCCCCAGAGGTATATACAGCCCCAGTGGTAGTATAGAGCAGCCCCAGTGGTAGTATACAGCAGCCCCAGAGGTATATACAGCCCCAGTCGTAGTATACAGCGGCCCCAGTGGTAGTATACAGCAGCCTCAGAAGTATATACAGCCCCAGTGGTAGTATACAGCAGCCCCAGAGGTATATACAGCCCCAGTGGTAGTATACAGCAGCCCCAGAGGTATCTACAGCCCCAGAGGTATATACAGCCCCAGTGGTAGTATACAGCAGCCCCAGTGGTAGTATACAGCAGCCCCAGAGGTATATACAGCCCCAGTGGTAGTATACAGCAGCCCCAGAGGTATATACAGCCCCAGTGGTAGTATACAGCAGCCCCAGAGGTATATACAGCCCAGTGGTAGTATACAGCAGCCCCAGTGGTAGTATACAGCAGCTCCAGAGGTATATACAGCCCCAGTGGTAGTATACAGCAGCCCCAGAGGTATATACAGCCCCAGTGGTAGTATACAGCAGCCCCAGAGGTATATACAGCCCCAGTGGTATTATACAGCAGCCCCAGAGGTATATACAGCCCCAGTGGTAGTATACAGCAGCCCCAGAGTATATACAGCCCCAGTGGTAGTATACAACAGCCCCAGAGGTATATACAGCCCCAGTGGTAGTATACAGCAGCCCCCAGGGGGTATATAGCAGCCCCAAAATGCTGGCACTCGCCCCCCTTGTAAGGCTCCCCCCCGCTGCTTATCTTACCATCCTGGTCTTCTGCACAGCGCCGCTCCTCGGTGCTCCGTTCTCCATGCTCCGTCCTCGCTGCATCCGGGATCCCCGGCCATCGCACGATGACGTAATATACCTGCGACGGCCGGGGATCCCGGATGTAGCAGGACGGGGGCATGAAGAACGGAGCACCGAGGAGCGGCGCTATGCAGAAGACCGGGATGGTAAGATACGCAGCGGGGGGGGCCCTTACAAGGGGGGAGAGTGCCAGCATTTGGGGGCATATATGCACTGCTTCCCCCTGCCGCTGATTGACAGGAGGAAGCAGTGCATATATAATGAGCGGCCCCACGTGACGAGGCCGCTCATACAGCAGCCTCCCCCGCCTCCTCCAGCCTCCACAGCCCCCACCACCGTATTGACCCGTGCATAAGCCGAGGGGGAGACTTTTCAGCCCAAATTTTGGGCTGAAAAACTCGGCTTATACACGAGTATATACGGTAATAATAATGGTGGTGTCTGACAGACACCTCACCATTATTAACGCCAGAGCTTGATGCCAGCTGACACTACACAGCTGACATTAACCAATAAACTATTACCTCGACTGACAATGAAAAAGGGCAACCAGGAAGAGCCATGGCAACCTGCCAGAATTGATGCATCTAATGTGATGCACAACTTTTGGGATGGCTGCGGGCTGGAATTTTTAAGTTGGGAAGGGTACAATAAACATGGACCTTACTGGCCTGATAATAGCAGCCCGCAAGTTCTCTATTGATTAGGTTAACACCAGCTCAAAACACCATTTAGTGTCACATAAAAGGCACTAAAAAATGCAAGTGTAATATGTAGGGGGCGGGATATTATTTTGCTTTGGTTAGCTTTTTGTTTCTTCTGCTTCCTGTCCTTCAACCAACTTTATTGTGATATAAATGCATGCAAAAACGCAACAAAAAAGTAGGAGAATGGAGGTGCAGGATTCATGCGGAAATTCAGATGCAGAAATTAACACTGATCGTGTGCACATACCCGTTAGGCTAGAAGCATATATTACATTTTTATTGTTCTATTTAATGCATTTTTGAGGGTAGGTTTATCACAAAACCTTTAATAACTAACGTAGGACATAAAGACCCTTATCACTATTCAATACAAAGCTTAACTAGCTTCACCAAAGAAATGTATGAACACCTATAAATGACTACCAATCATAAAGAGGACCTGTCACCAACCACACATGGTGATCTAAGGCTGGCTTCACACAGCAGTTTTTCACTGATCAGTGTCAATCCAGTTGGTGTGCCAAAACCCGGAGTGTCTCCAAAACTCAGAACAGGTGTCAATCTTTCAATTATAGTTTTTCTCTGCAAGTTCCTCTCATGGTTCCTCTCCTGGTTTTGGCACCCAAACATGGATGGACACTGATCAGTGAAAAACTGCAGTGTGAAGCCAGCCTAATTACAGCACTGAATGCAGCATGTCTGCTGCATCCAGGCAAAGGGGCTCCCAGCCCTTGAGCCTCTCTGTACCCCGAGATAATACACTTTGAAAACTTACATAGTGGAGCCAAATAGGGGGTGGCTTGTGGCTGGAGCCAAAGGGCAGTTTCACACCCCTGTATATTTAATCTGCCCAACCCCGCCTCCCTGATGCCAATCATTGTCTCCCTCGCCTGCAGCATAACACAGAGCGAGGGGTGCGGTTCTGGCCACATTGCCCCGCCCCTGCAGTGACATCACCACTTATACCCCTCTGCTCCATGGTTATCATGGAGCAGGGCGGGTATAAGCGGTGATATCACTGCAGGAGGCAAGGTGGCCCGCCTCCTGCTCTGACATCACCGCCTTTCCCCGCCCTGCTCCATGTTAACCATGGAGCAGGGCGGGTATAAGCGGTGACGTCACCACAGGGGGCGGGGCAATTCGGCCACAACTGCACCCCTTGCTCTGTGTTATGCTGCATTCGAGAGAGACAATGATTGGCATCAGGGAGGTGGTGGTGGGCAGATTAAACATACAGGGGGTGTGAAACTGCCCTTAGCTCCAGCCAAAACAAATGGTCATCTGACAAATCACATGATGGCTTTGAAAGGTAGTAACTATACCAAGGTGGAAACATGATTACATATAAGTACATCAAAAAACAAATAATTGTAATAAATACAGCAAGAGAGGTTAACTATACATAAACCAAAATCTTTAGAATTATTAATAGGATAATCATTCAATAATACATACAAAATTGAGTTATCACAGAACCTCTACATAGACTAGCCCATGCTGTCAATTCAACAATATAAAGTGTCCAAGCGCAGTCTTGAAAAGTACACACTGCCTAGCGGTCCGACGCGTTTTGCCCACAACTGCATCAGGAGGCCTTACCTTTTCAAGCCATCATGTGATTTGCCAACTGACCACACTGTCTCCTTTAATGGTTTTTGGGTGGTTTTAGGTTGTATTTTATATTTGTGTTAATATAATTAATTAATAATGCTTATATACATTATATTTCTTGGTGTGTTTTAGTTATCTATGATTGTCTTTTATAGGTTGCCACAAAACCCAAATAGAATTCTCATGCCAGAAAAGTCAATGAGACTCCTGAAGTGTCATACACACATTGCAGCATGTCAATCCTTTGTATATGTACACATTTTGGATATTTTGCTTCAAAAATTTCTGCATCATTTCTGCATACAGAGTAAAGGATATGCAGCTCATCACAACCAGTTCCTGGTGTTGTGGAGCTCAGATGCATCTTTATTAAGATGTATGAATCCAAGTGATGGAGAAAATCCTACTTCATGAACCATGCGTATCATGATTAAGGGTGTTCACCTCAGAAACGCGTCATGAGATTAGCATGGATTTTGTCTGATTTTAACTATGCTATGCTTCATGGACTTTTAACATTTTTCTAATAAAGGAATTTTATTTGTCAAGCTGTATCTTCTCCATATCATATTATTCATTTATATAGTGCTAATAAATCCATAGCACTTCACATACATTTGCAACACTGTCTTCATTAGGGCTCACAATCTAAATATCCTATCAGTATGTCTTTCAAGTGTGGGAGGAAACTGGAGCGCCTGAAGGAAACCCATGCAAACACAGTGAGAACATACAATTCTCTTTGCAGATGTTGTCCTTGGTGGTAATTGAACCCAGGACCCCAGTGCTGCAAGGCTGCAGTGCTAAACACTGAGCCACCGTGCCACCCAATTACTATAATTTTTGCATCTATTGGCAGGAAAAACATCATGGCAAACATACTAATTTTGCCGCATTTTCTGTACGTTTTTCTAGCAATTTTGAACATCAATGAATGATATAGTTTGGGGGTGTCTGATAGATACCTATCCAATATCTATCCCTGGGTTTGATGCAAGCTAATATTACACAGCTGGCATTAACTGCAAAAAAATATTTTCCTCCAAATTCCACTGCATCAGGGAAATCCAAAAGAGTCAGGTAATGCTGGCAGAATAGTCACATCTAAAGCAATGCACCAATTCTAAGGAGGCTGCAGGCTAGTATTTTTAGGCTGAGAAGAGCCAAATAATCATGGATCTTCCCAGTCTCTTAATATCAGCCCCAGCTTTCTGCTGTACCTCGGCTGATTATGAAAAGTAGGTGATTATTTATCCAAAGCTTATCTCCATAACTCACACATATACGCCATGATCCAAATTATTATGCAAATGTTCTTTTTCTCTGATTTTCCTAAATGGTCAGTGAAAATGACAATCAGTGTAATAAAAGTCATTACCCGATAGAGTATACATCAAATTTTATTGAAGAAACCTCCCAATGATAGCAGTATAATCTTCAAAATGAAAAAAAGCTCTAAATGCACTGTTCCAAATTATTAGGCATAGTAGACTTTCTAAACATTTGATATGTTTGAAAGAACTGAAAATGCTCATTTTTGAATTTGCAGTATTAACAGGTCACATTCACTGAAATAAAAAGCTATTTAACTCTAAAGCATCCTAACAGGCCAAGTTACATGTTAACATTGGAAACCTTCTTTAATATCACCTTCACAATTCTTGCATCCATTAAACTTGTGAGTTTCTGGAGAGTTTCTGCTGGTATTTCTTTGCATGATGTCAGAATAGCCTCCCAGAGCTGCTATTTTGATGTGAACTGCCTCCCAACCTCATAGATCTTTTGCTTGATTATACTCCAAAGGCTCTCTATAGGGTTGAGGTCAGGGGAAGATGGTGGCCACACCATGAGTTTATCTCCTTTTATGCCCATAGCAGCCAGTTACTCAGAGGTATTCTTTGCAGCATGAGATAGTGCATTGTCATGCATGAAGATGATTTTGCTCCTGATGGCACGTTTTTGCTTTTTGTACCATGGAAGAAAGTTCTCAGTCAGAAACTCTATACTTTGCAGAGGTCATTTTCACACCTTCAAGAACCTTAAAGGGGCCTATCAGCTGTTTCCCAATGATTCTGGCCCAAAACATGACTCCTCCACCTCCTTGCTGACGTCGCAGCCTTGTTGGGACATGGAGGCCATCCACCAACCATCCACTACTCCATCCATCTGGACCATCCAGGGTTGCTTGGCACTCATCAGTAAACAAGACTGGTTGAAAATTAGTCTTCATGTATGTCTGGACCCACTGCAATCGTTTCTGCTTGTGAGCACTGTTTAGGGGTGGCCGAATAGTAGGTTTATGCACCACAGCAAGCCTTTGAAGGATCCTACAACTTGAGGGTCGAGGGACTCCAGATGCACAGCAGCTTCAAATATCTGTTTGCTGGTTTGTAAGGCCTTGTTAGCAGTTGCTCTCTTAATCCGATGAACTTGCCTGGCAGAAATCTTTGTCATTCTGCCTTTATCTGCACAAACACATCTGTGCTCCGAATCAGCCACAAATCTCTTCATAATATGATGATCATGCTTAAGTTTTCATGCAATATCTAATGTTTTCATCGGTTGTCCAAGGCATTGCACTGTTTGTTGCTTTTCGGCAGCAGAGAGATCATTTTTCTTTCCTATGTTACTTGAAGACTGTGGCCACTAAGTTTTTTTTCTTTTATTGGGCTCACCTGCCAAACTAATTATCACAGATATCTGAGGTTGTTTAAGTGATCCAAAGAACCCTGAGACACAATACATCAATGGGTTTCATTGACATAAAAAAAATAATCCTATGACACTTAAAACCAATTTGCATAATAATTTGGAACATGGTGTACAGGAGCACTCAGCTCAGTCTATGTTCTGTGAGAAAGCCGCTGCCAGATTCCTTTGTCAGCATCTTATCTCCCGGAAAAAATAATAGGCTGTTGAAAATCTAACAGGCCGGATAGTTCTCTCCTCCGACCTCATCTATCAGTAAAGAGTCAGGAGGTGCCACATAGACCCCCACAATATAAGTAGGCTCAAATAATATTAGTATGATGTCTATGAGGGCAATTAAAGACAAAGTGATTAGGACTTAGCTACAACAGCAGATATAACCCAAGAAAGAAAGTTTCATCATTTTTGGAATACACTAAGCTATTTAACACAGTAGTTAACACTGTAAAATGAATACATAAGTACAAAAGCATGAATTTTTTTTGGGGGGTTACAATGCCTTTAAAAGCTAAATACAAAGTTTTGTAAAAGTAAAAAACTATATAGTATTGTAATGTGTTTGTTAAAGCGTAAATTTAGATTGTAGGGGACTACAGATCAGCTTCTTATTTTTTGTTCTAACATTTGCTGTCATGCTATTGCTAATTACCTATTTGTTAGAACTATGCGTGGGAGAAGCTGTGAGTCTCTTGAACAGCTAAATGAAATTGATCTCTGTGTCACTGTTGTTTAAAAAAAGCAAAAAATGTACATTCAGTAAATATACATGATATAGAAAGTAATCTCTATTTCCTCATTTGTTAAAAGACTTGTACTTGCAACACACAAGTGTGTATGTGCATGTGTGTGTACGTACACGTGTGTGTACCAAAAATGTTGCAAAATATGAATTTTTCAAACATAATAGTGTTAAGTTATTCTTTCAATTAAAATGTAAAGTGAATGAACAAAGGTGAAATCTATACCAAATCAATATTTAGTGTGTCACTCTTCTAAACAGAATCAGTTGTTTTATGTACAACTGCACAGAGTCAAGGATTTTGAAGGATTATAGTCATGTGTATGAGTAACCAATTACGCCAGCAAGGTGATCATCATATTCATGTGCAGGCAGATACTAATTCATCATGCAACACAGCCAAAGAGGCTTCTAATTTGCTCCCAATTTTATGTGCAGCAGGACAGCAAACCCCAACATCCAGCCAATGTCAATAAGAACTATCTTCAGAATAAAGAATAATAAATATTCCTAATTATGATTATAACTACATTGCTCACACAAAGCCTTGATCCCAGAATTATTGATTTTATATAGAATTACCTGAAGGGATAAGAGGATTTTTGAAGATAATATGTGGTTCATTCTCCAAGATGTTTGGAGCAATTTGAAACTGGTAAGTTCCCTCAAAAAATTGTGCAAGTGTAGCGTGGAATGAGGCAGTAGTCATGGATATGGTGCTGTCTTATGACACCCAGCACACTACATGAAAGACAGGGTCCTGGATGGGTGTGTGGACTTTCACTGGTGGGGAGGTATGCCCCTGCAGGCCATACGCTGTTGTTGACTTTGGCTGGCCATGACCAGTCATTACATAGTTCACTGAAAGAGACCACCAGTTCTTTAAAAACTTTATTTTAGTGAACAAAAGTTTGATGACAACTATATACACATGGCAGCAGGCACATTTGATCTCAAACTATTTCGTCTTGACCCATTCCCTTATGAGCTATAAGCTACTAAGGACCAAACTGCTGAACATCCTTCCTCCAGACCTCACTCACTTTGTCGCTCAGTTGCCGCTCAGTTCTTCAACCCATATCTGGCAATATTCTCTGTATTTCAGTCACCTCTCCTTTTTCTTTCAAGCACACTATCATGGTTCTTGATCTCCTATCTCTGTTTCAGAGCTTCCATGTCATGCAGCTCTGCTGAAACTCAGACACACAGTTTGCACTAATCACATCCATGGCAAACACCTCTTTTCTTGCATGCTAACCACTCCCACTATTAGTCCACACTCATAACTATCTCTGACCCTGCTTACTTTCTGTTGCAGTGTAGAACTCATCTGATTCACAGTACAATCCAACACATTATACATCACAGTTCATATTACAAAATAAAGCAGGACAGAATCCACATTACACTTGACATTATACATCACATATATCAAACAATACTGGTGTCTTCAGGGAAAGGAATGGAACAGCAACCAATCCTCCACCTTACACAAGTGTACCTAGAAGATTTATTGCTGCTTTGAAGGCAAAGGGTGGTAACTGTAAAGTTTAGTGTCTGTACTGAACACCTTGTTTTCGGCCACAAATAACGAACACTGACTTCTCAGGGATGTCCGTGTTTGGGTTCGGTTTGGGGCGGGGGCTGTAAAAAAAAACACATAGTTATTAAACAGCAGCTGCATACTTACCACGTCCTGCTGTCCCGCCGCTATACTTCCGGGCTGCTCATTAATTTCATGGATATTAACTGCAGAGAGAGTCAACAGGCAATCACAGATACTGTCACAGATAATGGGTGTCTGCGATTGGCTGTTGGAGTAATCTGGAAACTGGCCATACATTCTAGATGCTAGTATGTGTGGACTGGTTTCACGTTACTACAGTAGCCAATCAAAGACGCACATTCTCTATGACAGCATCTGGGATTGGCTGTTGGGCCCCTCACCTGTTGGCTGACATTATATTACTGTAAAATAAATAAATAATTAAAAAATTAACATAGCACTTTGAGCTATTTTGTATTCTCAACACAGATAAACTGGACAGCTACGGGCTGCCATCCCCAGTTGCCTGGCTTTACCTTGGCTGACAATCAAAATACAGGAAAGCTCATTATTATTTTTAAATTATGTAAATAAATAATTTTTAAAAAAATGCATGGACTTTACCCTATTTTTTATCACCAGCCAAGGTAAAACCCTGTCAGCTGGGGGCTGGGATTCTCAGTATGTTAAGGCCCAAGAGTTCTGGCCACCCCACACTGAATATCACAGCGCACAGCTGCCCCTGGTGGAGGTGGCACAATGGGTAATAAAGGGGTTCATGACAGCTTTGTATTTACAGCTGGCACTAAGCCAAAAATTAATATTGCCAGGCAAATAGACCTGATCACTATGAATTTCTAGTAAATAGTAAAGAAAAACACAACACTGAGGAAAAAAAACATTTTAATTAAAATAAAACACAAAAAAACATCCGTGGTTCCCACTTTAAAAAACAAAAAACAAACCTGATGATAAATCCACAGGCAAATATGTTCAGCTCTGCTGCAAATCTGTGAGCAGACACACATCTTCTCACAGCGAATAGCAGGTTGGCACTGACAACCGACCGTGAGAAAGGTGATCTAAGTTCACAGCTGAGCCCCATCTGGTGTAATTTCGGGTGAACTCATGAACAGCATCACGGTACACAGATCCCAGCCATAAAGTGAGCACTCCTCTCGCTCACTTATGGCTATTTACCGTGGCTATGCCGTGATGCTGCTCATTGAGTCACTCAACTTCCCAGCTGACAGGGCTCAGCTGTGATCTTAAATGACCATTCTCACTCGGGTGGTGTGAGCATGCTAGTTGCTGTGAGCAGATGTGTGACTGCTCACACAGATGTAGCAGACCTGAACATGGTCTCTGTGGATCTTTTGTCAGAGGGTTTGTTTTTTGGTTATTAGAGATGATAACTAGGGATGTGTTATATTTCAATTAAAATATTTTTTTCTCTGTGTCGTGTTTTTATTAATGTTTACTAGAAATTCATAGTGGCCGGGTCTAATATTGGCCTGACACTATGAATTTCAGGCTTAGTGCCACCTACCAATTCAAAGCTAGAATTAACCCCTTTTATTACCAGCATGCAGCTGCCATCAGGGCCACTGGAAGAGTAAGGGTACAGAGTCAGAAAATGGCGCTTCTATGAATGCACTATTTTCTGGTTGTGGATGTGGGCTGCAATTCGCTGCGGAGGGGAACCAAGAAAGCTTGGGTGTCCCCACACTGAGGATTCTAGCTCTCAGCTGAGCTGCATCAAGCATGAACTCAGGTGACCCCATGAACAGCATCAAAGCACACGGATCCTGGCTGTAAAGTGAGCGCTTCTCTCGCTCACTTACAGCTGTTTACCATGTGCTGTGATGCTGTTCATGAAGTCATGCGAGTTCATGGCTGATGCAGCTCAGCTGTGAACTTAGATGACCTTTCTCATGACTCCCAGATGTCAGTCTGAGCCTGCTAGTCACTGTGAGCAGATGTGTGTCTGCTCACAGAGATCAAGCAGAATTGAACATGTTTGCCTGTGGATTTATTGACAGAGGAATTGTTTTTTGTTATTTAAGAGGGGAACCAAAGATGTCTTCATAGTGGCTGGGTCTAATATTGGCCTAACACTATCAATTTCAGGATTAGTGTCAGCTGCTAATGCAAAGGTTACAAATGACGTCAGAGTAACCACCACCCAGCAATATGTCACGATCATGTGCCCTGTTTCCAGCGTCTATATATTGTGCACTTCAATTAATATACTGTATTAGATTGGTTTCCTGAGGAAGGAGCAGGGATATCGCTCGGAAAAGAGTTGAATAAAGCCACCATTACTTGACAGACACTTGATGTCTTTTCATCGTTTGGCTGCGCGGATCCAAGAAACACTGTCCCCTTGGCTTTGTCTTCTGTTTAGTGATGGGCGAGTCCTAAATTACTCGGAATCGCTTGACTCTAGCGAGTCCGAGCCCGGGACTCGCTACTCGTTGCGAGTCTAGCGAGTCCAATGTTAATGAATGGGGAAGCGAGTAATAGCGAGTAGTGTGCGATTTACAAATCGCAGATGTGTCTCGGAAGCTTCAGCCTGAAGCAATCCTAGTTTTGTCAGAGACTCTGACAAAACTAGCATTGCCATTGACTTGCATTGGACTCGTTTACTGTGCAAGTAATCGCTGGGAAACTCGCACAGTAAGGAGTCAGGCTGTCTGCTCTGTGCTGGCTGCCGCAGCTCCAGGGTCCTAGAGCCCGCCTGCTGCCTGATGTAGCAGAGCTGAGATTGTTCTCAGTCTGCTCACTCCCTGTGCATAGACATCTATATCTATGCAAAGGGATGTAGCAGAGTGGACATCGCGTTTTGGACTGTGTCGGACGGAAGAGGATTTTTTTAATTAAAGATAGAGTCCCTAATGGCTTTTTTTTTTATTTCTAATAAAAATTTTTCTCTGTGTTGTGTTTTTTTTAAAACAATTTAATAGAAATTCATGGCGGTCATGTCTAATATTGGCGTGACCGCCATATATTTCGGGCTTAGGGCCAGCTGATAATACAAAGCTGGCCCTAACTTCTTTATTACCCAGCGTGCCACCGCTACCAGGGCCGCTGGAAGAGCGGGGTTCAGCGCCAGAGGATGGCGCTTCAATGAACGTGCCATCTTCTGGGGCGGCTGCGGGCTGCAATTTGCAGCGGGGGGTGCCCAGAAAGCTTGGGCATCCCTGCGCTGCGGATTCCAGCCCCCAGCTGCTTAGCTGTACCTGGCTAGACATAGAAATTGCGCGGAGCCCCACGCATTTTTTTTTTTATTATTTCATGAAATTCATGAAATAATTAAAAAAAATGGCTCCCCTATATTCTTGTGTCTGGCCAGGTACAAATTGGCACCTCGGGGTTGGGGGCAGCCCGTCGCTGCCTGCTGGATCCGGCTGGTTCCAGAAATACGGCGAAGCCCATGTAAGTTTTTCTTCTGAAAAATCAATAAAATAATCCTAAAGCTGGTATTAAGCCCAAGATTCTTAATGTCAGGCCACGTTTGACCCAGCCACTAAGAATCTCCAATAAAGGGTTAAAAAAACACAACACAGAGAAAAATTTTTATTAGAAATAAAAAAAAAAAGCCATTAGGGACTCCATCTTTAATTAAAAAAATCCTCTTCCGTCCGACGTAGTCCAAAACGCGATGTCCTCTCTGCTACATCCCCTGTGCATAGATATAGATGTCTATGCACAGGGAATGAGCAGACTGAGAACAATCGCAGCTCTGCACATCATCTCTGTGAGCAGGCGGGCTCTAGGACCCTGGAGCTGCGGCAGCCTGCACAGAGCAGACAGCCGGACTCAGCTCGCAAAGTAACAGCAGTTACTTTGCAAGTTTCCCTGCGATTACTTGCACAGTAATCAGACCAATGCAAGTCAATGGCAATCCTAGTTTTGTCAGAGTCTCTGACAAAACTAGGATTGCCATTGATTTGCATTGGACTCGTTGCTGTGCGAGTAATCGCTGGGAAACTCGCAGAGTACGGAGTCCTGCGAGTTCCTTACTACTCGCCGAGTAACGAGTCCTAGCAAGTAGATTCACCCATCCCTACTTCTGTTGCCAAAGTATTCACGTGTAGTGTTGGAACCTGCAGCAGCCAAACCATACAATTGTACTGGTTGTGTGTCAAGCAACCGATCCAGATGAGCAGTTACATCTGTTTCAAAACAAAAGTGCTTAAGAGATAAGACCCTATTGTGCTTTTTCTCCTTTTTATTGTTGCTTCTAATCACAGATGCTGTCACAGAGAATGGGTGTCTGTGATTGGCTGTTGGAGTAGCCTGAAACTAGCCCATACATTCTAGCATCTAGAATGTATGGGCAGTTTCCAGATTACTCCAACAGCCAATCACAGATGCCCATTCTCTGTGACAGTGTCTGTGATTGGCTGCTGGGTCCCTCTGCATTAACGTTTCAGAAAGTTAATGAGCGGCCCAGCAGTAGAAAAAGCGGATGCCGGTGAGTAGGATGCTGCTCTTTAATAAATATATGCTTTTTTTACAGCCCCCCCACCCCATCTTATAATTTTGAAGTCCAAATTCAAGTTTCAAACTCAAGTTCGAGTCACGTTCAGCCCTGAACTCGGACTTAAAAAAAAAAATCTTGGAGAGTCTGCCGAACTCTAACATCGGTGGGTTTGCCCATCACTAGAGGTAAAACCAATTATAAATATTATAATATTATTAGATTTCTTGTCTTGTTTATTCAATTAGGATTTTGTTAATTTTTAAAAATACACCATTAACACTTCTATTTTTGAAACCTTATTACTTTCATAGTTTTATAGTTTTTTAAGGTGGAAGGTAGGCTTAAGTCCTTTTCATAAAACCTATCACCTAACATGTCATTCTAGAGGAAGGCAAAAATCTGATGGGGTAGACACTAAGCTCTATGTTAGGAGAAAAATTCCTTCCTGACTCCACATAGAGCAATTTGACTAGTTCCCTGGATCAATGCCCAATCTCAGAATCTAGTACAAATTACCAGTAACATTATATTTTTCAATAAAGACACCCAGACCTTTCTTTCATTTTAGTAGAGAATCAATCATTACAACATCATGCAGTGAAGAGTTCCATAGTCTCACTGCTCTTACAGTAAAGAATCTGTGATCATGATTGAACCTTTTATCCTCAAGACATAGCGGATGCCCCCTTGTCCCAATTGCAGGCCTAGATGTAAAGATTTTATTATAAAATTAAATGTACCGTACTTTCTCCTCATATGTGTGTACATTGTAATAAGATCGACCCTAAGAGTTCATTATTCCAAACTGAATACCATCAAGTTTATTAACCTGTCTTGGTATTGCAGACCAGCCAGTCCTTTAATAACCTTAGTTGCTTTTCTCTGCAGACTCTCCAATTTAGTTGGGTTCATCTTAAATACTCAAGACTAGTGATGGGCGAATCCTAAATTACTCAGAATCGCTTGACTCTAGCGATTCCGAGCACAGGACTCGCTACTCGTTGCGAGTCTAGCGAGTCCAATGTTAATGAATGGGGAAGCGAGTAATAGCGAGTAGTGTGAGATTTACAAATCGCAGATGTGTCTCGGAAGCTTCAGCCTGAAGCAATCCTAGTTTTGTCATTTATTTGCATTGGACTCGTTTACTTTGTAAGTAATCGCTGGGAAACTCGCACAGATAAGAGTCCTGTCTGCTCAGTGTGCTGGCTGCCAGCTCCAGGGTCCTAGAGCCCGCCTGCTGCCTGATGTAGCAGAGCTGAGATTGTTCTCAGTCTGTTCATTCCCTGTGTACAGACATGAATGTCTGTGCACAGAGATGATGTAGCAGAGCTGAGATTGTTCTCAGTCTGCTCATTCCCTGTGCATAGACATTTATATCTATGCACAGGGGATGTAGCAGAGAGGACATCGCGTTTTGGACTGCGTCGGACGGAAGAGGATTTTTTTAATTAAAGATGGAGTCCCTAATGGCTTTTTTTTTTATTTCTAATAAAAAATTTTCTTTGTGTTGTGTTTTTTTTAAAACAATTTAATAGAAATTCATGGCGGTCATGTCTAATATTGGCGTGACCGCCATAAATTTTGGGCTTAGGGCCAGCTGATAATACAAAGCTGGCCCTAACCTCTTTATTACCCAGCGTGCCACCGCTACCAGGGCCGCTGGAAGAGCGGGGTTCAGCGCTTCAATGAACGTGCCATCTTCTGGGGCGGCTGCGGGCTTCAATTTGCAGCGGGGGGTGCCCAGAAAGCTTGGGCATCCCTGCGCTGCGGATTCCAGCCCCCAGCTGCTTAGCTGTACCTGGCTAGACATAGAAATTGCGCGGAGCCCCACGCATTTTTTTAAAATTATTTCATGAAATTCTGAGATTCTGACTCTGACTCTGACTCTGAGACTCTGACTCTGAAATTCATGAAATAATAAAAAAAAATGCGTGGGGCTTCGCGCAATTTCTATTTCTAGCCAGGTACAGCTAAGCAGCTGGGGGCTGGAATCCGCAGCGCAGGGATGCCCAAGCTTTCTGGGCACCCCCCGCTGCAAATTGCAGCCCGCAGCCGCCCCAGAAGATGGCGCGTTCATTGAAGCGCCATCCTCTGGCGCTGAACCCCGCTCTTCCAGCGGCCCTGGTGGCGGTAGCACGCTGGGTAATAAAGGGGTTAATACCAGCTTTGTTATACAAGCTGGTATTAAGCCCGAGATTCTTAATGTCAGGCCACGTTTGACCCAGCCACTAAGAATCTCCAATAAAGGTTAAAAAAACACAACACAGAGAAAATTTTTTATTTGAAATAAAAAAAAAGCAATTAGGGACTCCATCTTTAATTAAAAAAATCCTCTTCCGTCCGACGTAGTCCAAAACGCGATGTCCTCTCTGCTACATCCCCTGTGCATAGATAGATGTCTATGCACAGGGAATGAGCAGACTGAGAACAATCTCAGCACTGCTACATCATCTCTGTGAGCAGGCGGGCTCTAGGACCCTGGAGCTGCACAGAGAAGACAGCTGGACTCGGCTTGCAAAGAAACAGCAGTTATTTGCGAGTTTCCCTGCTATCACTGGCACAGTAGCCGAGTCTAATGCAAACAATGGCAATCCTAGTTTTGTCAGCGTTTCTGACAAAACTAGGATTGATATTGATTTGCATTGGACTCGTGCGAGTAATCACTGGGAAACTCGCAGAGTACTGAGTCCTGCGAGTCCCTTACTACTCGCCGAGTAACGAGTCCTAGCGAGTAGATTCGCCCATCCCTACTCAAGACCAAAATGTACACATTATTCTAAGTTTGGTCACACTAGTGACTTGTATAGAGGTAAAACTGTTCAACTCATGAGCATCTATGTCTCTTTTAGTGCATCCCATTATTTTGTTAGCCTTGGCAGCAGCTGCTTTATACCTTTATACTGGTCAGAAAAGTTGAGATTGCCGCAGTTTAATCCGATGTTCAATTACATACATAATTATACATTTTATTTCCTCTGCCCCAGTGCATGACCTTACATTAATCCACATTAAATTTCAATTGCCATTTCTCAGCCCAAGCCTCTAGCTTACACAAATGCTTCTGTGATATTAACTTACCTCCTCTGTATTGATTACCCTGCAGAGTTTAGTATCATCTGCAAATATTAAAATTCTATTTCCATTAATAACATCCCTTTCTTTCCTGTCACAGAACCAGTTTTTAACCCAATTAAATATATGCAACATCCACTGCATGTCCCTGGTTCAGTGTGCAACTTATCTCATCATAGCAGCTGATCAGATTAGTTTGACAGGACCGATCCCTCATAAACCCATGTTGATACTGGGTCATGAGATTATTCTTCTTGAGATTCTCCAGTATAGCATCACTTGGGAAACAGTAAGGGATTTTACCAACAATAGAGGTTAAACTTTCTGGCCAATAATTTCTAGGCTCAGATTTTGTCCTCCTTTTGAATATTGGCACCACATTTACAATGCGCCAGTCCTGTGATACCGATGCTGTTATTATGTAATCTGTGAAGATTAAAAAAAATGGTCCTTCTATCACGGTGCTTAATTCCTGCAGTTTACTTTAGTGATTTAGAGTCGGCGCCATACATCCTGCTGGGTTAAACAGATGACATTTAATGTTGAATTTATGATATCCCTGATCATCTTATCTGCCACAGGATTTTCTTGTATAAATACTGTGGGGAAAAAGTAATTCTACTATACATCTTATTTAACCCTAGAACGCATACCTGCGTCCCCGCAGGCCTGCTAGGTTACTTGTTTTCTATTTTCTGCAAGATTACTTTACTTAGAATTTTGAAACTCGGTATTCCTCAGGTATATTGTTGATAGTAATTTCCAGTTGTTCATATATTTTTATGTTATAGGCATTTCGGTAAAACAACTCTTTTTTGGAACTACCCCATATTCACATACCTGGAGCCTTTTAGGCCTGTACTTGGTTTACATGTGATCCTCAGTCTTTTTGTCTGTACTGTTGCTGGGGAAGACTTTGTCTTTATTACTCAGTCTTTATGACTCTGCTGTTGCTGGGAAGAGTGTGGATTCTGCCTGACTACATGGTCAAGTGATCTTGGGAGGGAGGCTCCCTCACAAAGTCATGTGTCTCTGACATCATCGCAGGTCATGAACACACAGGAACAGGAGGACAGACAACATCCTGTTCATTGTGTGCTACTTGCTGAAGAGACTTTGGAGGAAGGAGTCAGCTTTCTTGTTTCTGGAAAAAGAAACTTTCTGAACTTCAAAAATCCAGAGGCTTCTACTGCACCTAAAAGAAAGTGGTGACCTGCTGAAGGTAAGAGGAAGGGGATGCACTTTACCTTTAGCACACTGTGAGGCATAGCTGGCATGGTCCAATGGCCGGGGTGCATCACATGGGTTACCGGCTTAGGAACCTGTTCACATGAGATGGTTTTCCTGAGAGTGAGTGCTGTGTTAAACCTACCCGGAACACGGTGAGTTAACAGCTGAGAGTGAGTGCTGTAATCCTGTCCGGTACACAGTGTGTTAATAGCAGAAGGAATCATGAGACCAATGATCGCCTGAGAGAGCAAGGTGTGCACTGATTGCATAGCAGCTCAGGTGGGTGTGTCAGCGTGGGTGTGCCAGCTACAATAAGAGCTAGCCCAGGTGATTGTATGAGGACACACAGAGGACAGAGGCTTGAGATGACTGGAGCTCAGTGCAGACCAGACAACTAAGATGGAAGGGTGCTTGATCAGGAGTGGGGCGAAAGATGTCCTGGAGGAGACCGGCCCTTCTCCATACGGGAGGCTCCTGACGCTCTGTTGCTTGTGTGTGAACCAGTAGCCGGGAACGGGGCATTATGGCTCCTGGAGTGTGGAAACCGTGTCCGAACCAGGTGGACGCTGTTCCGGACGTGGGGCGAAACACATCCAGTAAGGAGCCCTTGGGGATGCAGGGTGCACCCGTGACTCAGGTTGCTAGACTCGGATCCGTGCCCGGTAAGACAGCAGTTCTCGTATGCTAGTGTGAACTGTGTACCATACCAGGTGGTGTGAGACCGCGTACAGCTTGAGAGCCAGACGGTCGTAGCTGCCAGTGGACCGACCATGGGTCGTGCTATGGTCCCATTGATCTTGGTTGAATGTGTGTGAAGGGTATCCACAGTGTAGCAGCTCGTATGAGACCTGTGTGAACAGGGCTGTAGACGGCTTTTGTAAAAGTGCCATGGAAGTATATGATGGCCTATGTAAAAGGGCCAGGTATGCTGTCTGTGGGAGAGACCCAGCGAGTGTGTGAACCTGTGACCAGAAGCAGGGGTTAGGAGGGCTCCTAGAGGGGGGAACCAAGGCTGATCCTGGAGGCCGCTCGACTCCGACGTGGGGCAAAACACATCCGATAAGGAGCCCTTGGTGACACATGGTCAGGTTGCTCAATCCCTGTTACGGTCCTAGAGGAGCCACAGTCCATGGATGTAGTACGATGGGCTGCGAGCATGTATGTGATCCATGGATGTGTATGATGGATCACATACGGTGTGTAAGGCCCCGGTCAGGCTGAAGCCTGTACTATGGGTCGGTATTAAAGTGTGGTGCTGGGTAAAGAAAGCCAGGCGGCTGGTACCGCCATTGGGACCTGTTGATAAGTGTGGATAGTTAGTTATAGTAAATGTATGTGTAAAGTTTAGATAGGCCGGGGGCCGTGTTCACAATGGGAGCTGTCGTTAGTGCTCCAAGGGTTTGAAGGAGAGGTGGTTACAGGTCCCGGTTACTGTAAGAGGTATATGTGCAAAAGGGTTCTATGCTATATGTATTGTAATGTATTATGTGATGTGCTGTTCAAGTTTAATGCAATGTATTATGTGATGCACTTATGTTCAATGTTTGATATGCTACCCGGTTTATGATCTGGAGGTGAGAAATAAACGGGTAGTCATTGAAAAAATTATAAGCCCGTGTGGGTGTCGTCATGCCGCAAGCGAGTTCCCCGGGTCGCTACCTCACAATACACACTAACAAAGAGTGCACAACCCTGATTGTAATCATTTTTTTTTTTTTTCATTTTAGTTTACAGACATCTAAGGTTACAATGGCACAGTCTACATTCAGGGGTTTGACTGGCCAAGAAATCGAGGCAATCATTTTTGATAGTGATGAAGATAGTGAACTTTCTTTGTCCGATGAAGAGTACATGCCACCAGCTAATGTCTCTACTTCATCGTCTAGTTATTCTTCAGATAATGAAGAAGTAGTGGATCCAGCAGAATGTACAAATAGAACATCCAAAACTAATGTTTTTTGGAACAGTACTGCTGGGGTTCTTAGACGCACCCCATCACATAATATTATGAGAGTTGCTGAAGGTGCCTGTACAAGCCCCTGTACTTTGTGTTCCCATCCCATCTTAGATTGTAAGCTCCTTCGAGCAGGGTCACCTTTACTTTTTGCCTTTTATTGTATCTCCTACATTGATTCTATGTTTAATGTATGTAACTACAGTTCTGTATTACCTACCATTCTGTATCGTATATTTTTCTTATACGTACCATTGTACTGTAAAGCGCTGCGGAATATGTTTGCGCTATACAATTAAAGCTTTATTATCATTTTTATTATAAGGTGCTGTAGGAATTCCTCAATTCTTGTCCAAAAGAGATGTTTTCTGTACTTTTTTTTCAGATGATATTGCAGATGAGGTTGTTTTGTGTACTAACTTAGAAGGAAAACATATCGCTTCAGGAAGAAAAAAAACATGGAAAAATATAACAAAAGAGGAACTATATGGTTATATTGCCCTTACTCTTCTGGCAGGGTGTACAAAATCATACGATGTTCCAATCAGAGAATTATTTCTGAACCCTTTTTCAGATCCACACTACAAAGCTACAATGTCAGTGAATAGATTTGAGAATATTTGGAGAACCCTTCGTTTTGATAATAAGAGAACTCGTCCTGTGAGGTTGGAAACAGATAAATTAGCCCCTATTAGCTACATCTGGAATCTTTTCATCAAAAACTGTACAAAGCTTTACCATTCTAATAACAATGTGACAGTGGATGAGCAACTTCTTGCCTTTAGGGGATGTTGCAAATTCATTCAGTATATGCCCAGTGAAGCTGCCAAGTATGGCATAAAAACTTTATGGATGTGTGATTCTACAAGCTATTATGGCATGAATGGTCTGATTTACTGTGGCAAAGAAGCTGATGCTCCAGTCCAGAAATACCTATGTTCTGTCATAGTAAAAACACTTGCAGTACCAATTTTAAATTCTGGAAAAAAATATAACAATGGACAACTACTTTACCAATCTGGAACTGGGCAAATTTTTGCTTCAGAAAAACTCACACTTGTTGGTACTATGAGTCCAAATCGCCACGAAATTCCTCCAATCATAAAGTACAATCCCAAGTGACCACCTTATGAGAGTGCCTTTCGTTTCTGCAATCAAGCGACAATGGTATCTCATAAAGCAAAGAAAGAAAAATCTGTGATATTACTGAGTACAATGCATCATGATGGAAGTATTGACACCGATGACAGGAAACAGAAACCTGAACTCATACTGCATTATAATAAAACAAAAGGAGGTGTGGACAAGATCGATGAAATGATTGGAGAGTATTCGTGCAAGAGTCAGACAAAACGTTGTCCTGTTGTCATTTTTTAGAATATCCTTGATGTGTCAGCCCTCAATAGCTATATTGTTTATAGTGAAACTCATCCAGAATTCCATGCCAACAAGAAGGACAAGAAACGTCTATTCTTGACCGAACTTTGCTATGAACTTTTGATGCCTACCATGATGGAGCGAAGCAACATGAAATGCTTGCCAAGGCAAATTACGGAAGCTATGATCTGATGTGGTATACATTTTCAGGAACATCCAGAGCCAAGAGAAAAAAAAGAAAGCGCTGTTATATTTGCCCAGCAAAGAAGGAAAGGAAACCTTAGCGTTTCTGTACTACTTGTGGACAAAATGTACAAGGAATATTCTTCCGAAAAAATAATATGTGAAAATTGTTGGGGTAATCAGTAAAGTTGAAAAGGAAAGTTGTTGAAAAGAAATGTTCCTGCACCATGTTTACTACAACTTTTATATAAAAAAATTTTTAAACAAAAAAAATCGTTATATATATATATATATATATATATATATATATAAAGAATTATAGAGAATGCATAAATTGGGCGTTTTAAGCCGGTGAAATTACTTATTTTTGTTTCATGCACATAATTATAATGTTTTGAAATACTCACATCTCTAATAAACTTTGAAAAGTATTTCCATGTTATTTGCACACAGGCCTAAAAAGCCCCAGGTATGTGAAAGTGTAGATTTCTATGATTGCGCATTCTAGGGTTAAACATACATCAAAATGTATTATTTTGTTATCACTGTTACCAAAATGAACCTCTAACCTGTTTAGTTCATATGCTGTTCAGCCTGTTGGTTAATATTAGGTCTAGCAGTGCCCCCCTTCTTGTTGGGTCCTGAATAGTGATGGGCGAACCAGAACTGTAAAATTTGGGGTCTGTACTGGACATCTAGTGTCCGTGCACATATCCCGAACATGAGTTTTCCTGGGAAACCCGTGTTGCAGGTTGAGTCCGGGGGCTGTAAAATAAAGCATATAATTAATAAACATAATCGGTATACTTAGCTGGTCTGTGCCGCTCATCCTGCCTTCTCGCTGTCTAGGCAGCTTCTAGTACTTTCTGGGCCGCTCATTACCTTCTGGGATATTCACTACACCCACTGAGAACTCGGCAGTTTTCGGCTGTTTGCGGCAGTGTTTGCAGTGACATCAGAGTTCACCCAAGTTCATGGCTCAGCTATGAACTCGATTGAACTCTGACTGTCACTGTCAGTCTCAGCCTGCTTCTTGCTCTGTACAGACAATTGTCTGTACAGAGCAATAAAGCCGAGCTGACATTGCTCTGCCTATCGACTACGTCGGTAAGAGGGTTTTTTTCCAATAAAGATGGAGTCTCTAAATATGTTTTTTGTTTTATTTCTAGTAAAAAAAAATTTCTCTGTGTTGTGTTATTTTTTTTACTGTTTACTAGAAATTAACTGGTAGCCATGTCTAATTTGGCATGACACCATGAATTTCAAGCTCAGTACCAGCTGAGAATACAAAGCTGATATTAATTCCTTAATACCCAGAGTGCCACCTCCACCAGGGCAGCTGGATAAGGTGGGTAAAGCACCTTGAAATGACGCTATGATGAATGCACCATTTTCAAGGGAGGCTGTGGGCTTCGGTTTTCAATGGGGGAGCCCAGAATGCTTGGGCCTTACCACGCACAGAATCCCAGCCCCCAGTTGTCTGGTTTTACCTGGCTAGTGATCAACATATTGTGGGAGCCCATGCATTTTTTTAATTACTTGTTTAAATAATTTTTAAAAATTACTTGGCTTCTCTGTGTTTTGAGGTAAAGGTAAAGTCAGGCAGCTGGGTGTGGCAGCCCGTAGCTGTCCACTTTATCTGTGCTGAGAATCAAAAATACCGCAGAGCGCTACATCTTTTTTTTTACATTATTTATCTATTTTTACACTACTATATGTGCGACAGACCCAACAGCCAATCACAGATGCTGTGACAGTGAATGAGTATCGGTGATTGGCTGTTAAAGTAACCTGGAATCTACCCATACATTCTAGATGCTAGAATGTATGGGCTGGTTTAAGGTTACTCCCGTAGCCGATCACAGATGCCTACTCTCTGTGACATCTATGATTGGCTGTTGGGCCCTTAACAGATTGACTGACATCATAGGAATTTAAAAATAATTAAATAATTTTAAAAAATAATGTAGTGCTTCATGGTATTTTTGATTGTCAATGCAGATAAAGTGGACAGCTATGGGCTGCCACCCCCAGCTGCCAGTTGGGTCTCACGCTGGGTAATAATGGGATTAATTTGTATTCTCAGCTGGTACTAAGCCTGAAATTCATGGTGTCACCAAATTAGACATGGCCACCATGAATTTCTAGTAAACAGTAAAAAAATATACACAACATAGAGAATTTTGTTTTTTGAAATAAAATAAAAAACATATTTAGAGACTCCATCTTTATTAGAAAAAAAATCTCCATCCGATGTAGTCCATAGGCAGAGTAATGTCAGCTCTGCTTCATCGCTCTGTACAGACAAGTATCTGTACAGAGCGACAAGCAGGCTGAGACTGACAGTGACAGTTAAAGTTCAATCAAGTTAATGGTTAAGCCATAAACTTGGTGAACTTTGACATCACTGTGAACACAGCCGAACACAGCCGAAAACTTCTGAGATCTCAGCGGTGCAGTGAATATCCACAGAAGTTATTGAGCTGCACTGGAAGTAGAAGCGGCCTGGATAGAGAGACTGCAGGACGCATACCGCGGGACCTGGTAAGTTTATTGATAATGTTTATTAACTATATGATTTACAGCCTCACCCCATCCCATAACTGTAAAGTCCAAGCTCAGGGTTAAGAAGCAAGTTTGTGTTACATCCGGCCCAAAACTCAGACTTAACAAAAGGATCCAGGCGAGTCTCCTCATCCCGAACATCAGAGGGTTCACCCATCACTAGTCCTGAATGTATATTCATACATATATTCATATGTATATACAGTGTTGGCCAAAAGTATTGACACCCCTGCCATTCTGTCAGATAATACTCAGTTTCTTCCTGAAAATGATTGCAATCACAAATTCTTTGGTATTATTATCTTCATTTAATTTGTCTTCAATGAAACAAACACAAAAAGAATTGTCCTAAAGCCAAATTGGATATAATTCCACATCAAACATAAAAAAGGGGGTGGACAAAAGTATTGGCACCCTTAGAAAAATCATGTGATGCTTCTCTAATTTGTGTAATTAACAGCACCTGTAACTTACCTGTGGCACCTAACAGGTGTTGGCAATAACTAAATCACACTTGCAGCCAGTTGACATGGATTAAAGCTGACTCAATGTCTGTCCTGTGTCCTTGTGTGTACCACATTGAGCATGGAGAAAAGAAAGAAGACCAAAGAACTGTCTGAGGACTTGAGAAACCAAATTGTGAGGAAGCATGAGCAATCTCAAGGCTACAAGTCCATCTCCAAAGATCTGAATGTTCCTGTGTCTACCGTGCTCAGTGTCATCAAGAAGTTTAAAGCCCATGGCACTGTGGCTAACCTCCCTAGATGTGGACGGAAAAGAAAAATTGACAAGAGATTTCAACACAAGATTGTGCGGATGGTGGATAAAGAACCTCGACTAACATTCAAACAAGTTCAAGCTGCCCTGCAGTCCGATGGTACAACAGTGTCAACCCGTACTATCCGTCGGCGTCTGAATGAAAAGGGACTGTATGGTAGGAGACCCAGGAAGACCCCACTTCTTACCCCGAGACATAAAAAAGCCAGGCTGGAGTTTGCCAAAACTTACCTGAGAAAGCCTAAAACGTTTTGGAAGAATGTTCTCTCTTTTTGGGCAAGTGCATCAACATAGAGTTTACAGGAGAAAAAAAGAGGCATTCAAAGATAAGAACACGGTCCTTACAGTCAAACATGGTGGAGGTTCCCTGATGTTTTGGGGTTGCTTTGCTGCCTCTGGCACTGGACTGCTTTACCGTGTGCATGGCATTATGAAGTCTGAAGACTACCAACAAATTTTGCAGCACGTAGGGCCCAGTGTGAGAAAGCTGGGTCTCCCTCAGAGGTCTTGGGTCTTCCAGCAGGACAATGACCCAAAACACACTTCAAAAAGCACTAGAAAATGGTTTGAGAGAAAGCACTGGAGACTTCTAAGGTGGCCAGCAAGGAGTCCAGACCTGAATCCCATAAAACACCTGTGGAGAGATCTAAAAATGGCAGTTTGGAGAAGGCACCCTTCAAATATCAGGAACCTGGAGCAGTTTGCCAAAGAAGAATGGTTTAAAATTCCAGCACAGCATTGTAAGAAACTCATTGATGGTTACTGGAAGTGGTTGATCGCAGTTATTTTGGCTAAAAGTTGTGCAACCAAGTATTAGGCTGAGGGTGCCAATACTTTTGTCCGGCCCATTTTTGGAGTTTTGTGTGAAATGATCAATGTTTTGCTTTTTGCTTCATTCTCTTTTTGTTTTTTCATTGAAGACAAATTAAATGAAGATAATAATACCAAAGAATTTGTGATTGCAATCATTTTCAGGAAGAAACTGAGTATTATCTGACAGAATTGCAGGGGTGTCAATACTTTTGGCCAACACTGTATTTATGAGCGAACTTTCCCCGAACATGTTAACCATTTTCAATTTCGGCATGAACGTTGACAATTCGGTTCGCAATCAGAAACCTGAGCAATAAACTAACATAAAATGGAAAACATTGCTTTATTAGGGAGAAAAGGTAAAAATTTTAAATAATTATAAAACTTTCCCTGATTGTTTGGGGTCAAAATGCTTGCCAGAAGAACCACTGGCTGGGAACAATATCTAACTATATGGTTAGGAGTGTTCCCAGCCATCGGGTCTTCCATTGTCTTTCAACCTTTTTGAGCTTTAAAATAATTTTTTAAGCTTCCTGGAGTTAGCAGGTGTTTGACACCTACAGAATGTGAATTTTAAAAGCATTGCCAGATGTGACAGCAGCTGTGAAGTCTAGGAACCTTACATTGTCCTTTAAACATCTGTTTTAGTGAGCTTAGTATATTTTTTTATTTCTTTTTTAATTTCATTATTATTTTCTATTATTATTAATTTCGGGACTCTGCTTTCTTTCGGGCCACCTTTCTTTTTGGAACTCCACCCCCTTTCTGGCAACCCAATCTATAGGGGTTACATTCCGTGGATACCCCATGACCATCTTAGGACCCAGTTCACAGCATATATTGCTATCTTCCTAGGCACCCTTGAATAGTACTGGCTCCACAAGAGAACTCACAAACTGGTCCGCTGCTGCCATATCATAGCGTGCCAATAGTTCCTGCCGTTCTCGCTCCATCCCCTGATATTCCTGCAGCAACTGCTGTTGCCACTTCTCAAATGCTTGTTGCTGCTTATCAAATGCCTGCTGCTGCAACTGTAATAGACACTTTAATCACTCCTCAGCTTTAATTTTATTTGCTGCTGTCTTCACGGCTATTTTTAACAGCCCTTGCATTTCTTCAGACAATGCCATCTTGCTGAAGTCCGTTTGCAGCTCATCATCTAAACATTTCTCCATTCCATCTAGAGATACAGTTCCACTTAAGGCTGCTGCTCTACGCTTTTCACACCAGGCACTCTGCCACAGCCATATGCTTGCATCCACACACATGTGCCACTTCCATTGCCCCTAGCAACCAGGCTGCACTGTTGCTGAATCCATGCACGTGCACCTTGACTGTTGCCGCTAACAACCAAGATGCATAGTTGCCCACATTCCCCCCATATGTGAGGTAGTGCTTACTTTTTACATGGGGTACACTTGCTGTAGCTGTGCAATTCAAGCATACAGCAACAGTTCTTATAAAAGATAGTTTATCTAGTTTATCAGTCATAAATTGCGTATCAGCATACAGTAAGCACAATGCTACATAACACTATTTCACGTAGCAACAGCTACTTCCGCAGACTCGTCCACTTACAATTATCTACTGACCTCAGTCAGCACACAAAGTCCCAATCTGGTTTTACCTGCTCTTGCAGCTTACCAGGGTTCAGACTGGCTCATGCCAGTCTTGTGGTCCAGGGGGTTACACACAGGGATCACCCACCAGGTCCTTTGACTTGGTCTGTATCGGCACCTGTCATAAGTACAGATCTATCAGGCCTCGATTACCACCTGGACTTCCAGGAGCTCAAGCCAGCCCTACTCTCAGGCATGCTTGTCTGACATATTGTTCACATACGTAGGGGAAGGACCTTCCTTACATCACAGTCATGTGATACCAGTAGTCTTAGTATATCCATGAGATACACATATGGGAGCTATGTGGAAGGGCAGGCCCTTCCATCACTTCTAACCATCCTGTAGAAAACAGCCCTTAGAACAAAGTAAGATTCCTGGTACTACAAGTCCCAGCAAAACTATCTGATTTCTCATCGCACAGATCTCTGTCTGTGAGAACATACCAGCCACCTACAGCATTGCCGGTATACTTCACAGTATATATATATATACAGGGGTTGGACAAAATAATGGAAACACCTAACGTTTTGGCATCATAATCTCGAACATGTTAAAAACATGCAAACCGTGACATATGTTAATGTTTTGTAGTTGATTATTTGTGTTAGGTGATATGTGTATGTAAATTAACTGTTTGTTTTGCCGAATTGTAAGAACATTGATGAGAACCTGATACCAATGGCAGACCTTTCGGATTTTCAAAAAGGCCAAATTGTTGGTGCTCGTATGGCCGGCGCTAGTGAAACAGAAAGTGCCCGAATGCTTGGCGTGTCAAGAGGTACTGTCTCCAAAGTATTGACTGCGTTTGAAAGAGAAGGAAAAACGTCCGCAGCAAAGCACAGGTCCGGCCGAAAGTCGAAGTTGACTGAAAGAGACCATCGGACGCTAAAGCGAATTGTGAGAGAGGATCGCAAGACTACGGCTCCGAAAATCACTGCTGAGCTCAATGAACACCTACAGAACCCAGTTTCCATGAAAACTGTTTGTCAGGAGCTGCCCAAATCTGGATTTCACGGAAGAGCTGCAATTAGAAAACCGCTGCTCTCAATGACACATTTTTCCAAGCGTTTAGAGTGGTGTAGAAACTAGTGATGAGCGAGTATCCTTGTCACTACTCATTACTCGCACGAATATCACGGTACTCGGGCTACTCGGCGAGTACCGAGTAATCTCGCGATACTCTTGCTATGCTCGGGGTCCACCTCCCTGCATGTTGGCGCCATTTTCAGAGCCAGTCCGCATGCAGGGATTGGCTGACAGACACTGTAATGCCACAGCCATGTTGGTTGTGGCATTACAGTGATTGGCTGGCCGCACAGCATCATCAGGTCTTTATAAGGCCTGACCGCGCTGTGCTCGTCACTCTGCGCCATTAGACAGTCAGTGTAGGGAGAGCTGCTGCTGATTGAGGGACAGATTTGTGGCCTTTCAGCTAGTGTAGGCACAGGGCTGCCAGTCTATTTACCACAACAGTCCTTCTGAGGACTACTAGAGCAGTATACAGGGAGGCAGGGTATCTACCAAACTTCGCTGTGCCAGTATACCAGCCTGCATCGCACCTGGGGCTGGTTTCCAGGCTCATCCATCCCAAAAAACCTGCTTTTAGGGATTTACTTAGCTCACTATAGGCAGGAGTAGGTTTTAGCTCAAATTAGGGTACACCAAAAGCCTTGTGCTAAAAACCAACTCTGCACTAATTTAGCATCTAATTGCTGCTACTGTAGGTTGTAGTGTTAATTAGGATTCACCAAAAGCCTCGTGCTAAAAACCTACTCTTGTCTGCACTAAATGTGCATCTAAGTGCTGTTACCTTAGGTTGCAGCGTTAATTAGGGTACACCAAAATCCTCGTGCTAAAAACCTACTCTTGTCTGCAATAAATTTGCATCTAAGTGCTGCTACTGTCTGTTGCAGCGTAAATTAGGATACACCAAAAGACACGCTATTGTAATCAGCGTTTGTATCTGACTAGTCCACCTGCAGGGCCTTAATTTCAAAACTTAGGGTCGTGCTAAAAACCTACTCTTGTCTGCACTAAATTTGCATCTCAGTGCTGCTACTGTCTGTTGCAGCGTAAATTAGGATACGCCAAAAGACACGCTATTGTAATCAGCGTTTGTGTCTGACTAGTCCACCTGCAGGGCCTTAATTTCAAAACTAAGGGTCGTGCTAAAAACCTACTCTTGTCTGCACAAATTTGCATCTCAGTGCTGCTCCTCTAGGTTGCAGCGTTAATTAGGGTACACCAAAAGCCTTGTGCTAAAAACCTACTCTTGTCTGCAATAAATTTGCATCTAAGTGCTGCTACTGTCTGTTGCAGCGTAAATTAGGATACGCCAAAAGACACGCTATTGTAGTCAGCGTTTGTGTCTGACTAGTCCACCTGCAGGGCCTTAATTTCAAAACTTAGGGTCATGCTAAAAACCTACTCTTGTCTGCACTAAATTTGCATCTCTGTGCTGCTACTGTCTGTTGCAGCGTAAATTAGGATACGCCAAAAGACACGCTATTGTAGTCAGCGTTTGTGTCTGATTAGTCCACCTGCAGGGCCTTAATTTCAAAACTAAGGGTCGCGCTAAAAACCTACTCTTGTCTGCACTAAATTTGCATCTCAGTGCTGCTCCTCTAGGTTGCAGCATTAATTAGGGTACACCAAAAGCCTTGTGCTAAAAACCTACTCTTGTCTGCACTAAATTTGCATCTCAGTGCTGCTACTCTCTGTTGCAGCGTAAATTAGGAACGCCAAAAGACACGCTATTGTAGTCAGCGTTTGTGCCTGACTAGTCCACCTGCAGGGCCTTAATTTCAAAACTTAGGGTCGTGCTAAAAACCTACTCTTGTCTGCACTAAATTTGCATCTCAGTGCTGCTACTGTCTGTTGCCGCGTTAATTAGGGTACACCAAAAGCCTCATACTAATAACCAACTCTTGTCTGCACTAATTTAGCTGTATACATTCAGCACCACATTGAAAATGGGCAAGTCCGGTGGCAAGGGACAAGGAACTGGATGCCACGACAAACGCCCACATCATCTCGCTCGACTTTCTTGTCCCAATTTCTAGGTGAACGCAGCAGTACTCCACTATTAAACCAAGACCAGTGTCAACAGGTTGTTAGTTGGATAGCGGATAATGCTTCCAGTCAGTTTGGCACCACCACAAATACCCTGTCTTCAACACGGTCAAGTGTCAGTAGCCGAGAGACTGGACTGCACATTCCACACCCTGATCCTCCTTCCTCCCACAATGCCGAGTGCCCGGACCCGGACATAACTGATCCCACACTTGGACACTCTGAAGAGCTGTTCACTTATCCATTCGCAGATTCTGGCCTCTTGTCAGCTCCAGTTGAAGTGGGTCATGAGGGGATCGTATGTACCGATGCCCAAATATTTGAGCAGCCACGGTCTCACAAAGGCAATGGTGGGAACGTGTCTCAGCAAGATGTGGACGATGATGAGACGCAATTGCCAGAAAGTCAGGAGGACGACCAGGGTGCGGAAGTGGAAGACGACGTGGTGGATGATCCAGTAACTGACCAAACCTGGTAGGAGGACATGCAGACCGAGGACAGCAGTGCACAGGGGGAGTTAGGCATAGCATCACAACAGGCCAGAAGAAGCAGGGTGGTGTCCGCAGGCAGAAGTCAGGCAACCGTTCCCCGAAACAACAACACGAGTGATGTTGCCAGTACAACTGCTAGGTGTTCCCGAGTCTGGCTGTTTTTTAAGGTGTCTGCAGATAATTCAAAAAAGGCCATTTGCAACACCTGCCATGCCACCATCAGCAGGGGTAGCAAAACTTGCAGCCTGACCACCACCATCATGATCAGGCACATGGCAGCAAAGCACCCGACTTTGTGGGATGTACAGCAGAGTACAGGAGCATTGTCTGCGGGTGACACCGCTGCGTCTTCCACTGTTGTGCGTGCAAGCCAATCCCCTGTCAATACTGCAGGTGAAGGTGCCTCCTGTCCTTCCCTTGATCTTGCACAAGCAGAAGTAGCACCATCATAAGCCACGTCCTTGTCCCAGCGCAGCGTTCAGTTATCCATACCCCAATCTTTGGAACGCAGGCGCAAATACGCTGCCAACGCCCCACATGCCACAGTTCTAAATGCACACATTTCGCGACTGCTTGCGCTGGAAATGTTGCCTTTTAGGCTGGTGGAGACGGAAGCATTCCGCAACCTGATGGCAGCGGCTGTCCCACGTTACTCGGTCCCTAGCCGACACTATTTTTCCCGGTGTGCCGTCCCCGCATTACATAAACACGTGTCCCAAAACATCATACGTGCCCTTAACAATGCAGTTTCAGGCAAAGTCCACCTAACCACGGACACGTGGACAAGTGCTTGCGGGCAGGGCCGGTACATCTCTCTGACGGCACACTGGGTTAATATTGTGGAAGCCGGGACCCAGTCTGACCTTGGGACGGAACACGTCCTTCCGACACCGAGGATTGCAGGCCCTAACTCTGTCAGGGTTTCACCCACAGTGTACAGCCTCCTCCTCCTCCTCTTCCTCCACTTCACCCTCCACAACAGTCCCAAGCTGGAAGCACTGCAGCACTGCCTCGGCTAAGCGGCAACAGGCTGTGCTGAAGCTAACATGCATAGGTGACAAACCCACAACACTGAAGAGTTGTGGACAGCTCTGAAACAGCAGGCAGATCACTGGCTCACACCACTGAACCTAAAGCCAGGCATGGTTGAGTGTGACAGTGGCCGCAACCTAGTGGCGACTCTGAGGCGAGGCGAGCTGACACATGTTCCATGCGTGGCCCATGTGCTCAACCTCGTGGTTCAGCGGTTTATTAAATCCTACCCGGAGCTGTCTGATCTGCTCATCAAAGTACGCCGCCTGTGTGCCCATTTCAGAAAGTCACCTACTGCTTCTGCCGGCCTTGCCGGCTTTCAGCGGCGTTTGCAGCTTCCGGCTAATAGACTGGTGTGTGATGTCCCCACGCATTGGAATTCCACACTGCACATGTTGATCAGGATTTGTGAGCAGAAGAGGGCAGTTGTTGACTACCAGCATCAACTAGACCGTCGGTATAGGTTCAAAGTCCACACATAAGACCTCAGGAGTGGACATGGATGTCCGACATATGTACCGTCCTCCAAAACTTTGAGGACTCCACCAAGATGGTGAGCGGCGATAATGCCATCATTAGCGTCACCATCCCGCTTCTCTGTCTTCTAAAACGCTCTCTGCTCAAAATCAAAGACGATGCATTGCAGGTGGAGCAGGATGAGTTGCAGCAAGAAACCGTACTTGGTGATTACACACAGCCCAGCCACATCTCTTCCCAACGTGCATTGGAGGACTATGACGAGGAGGAGGAGGAAGATATGGAGCTACTTTCATTCAGAATTGACGGTAATACACGCACAACCGTCAGACCGTCGGTTGAGCGGGGATGGCCAGAGGACAGGGGAGAGGAGGAGGAGGAGGAGGAGGTCAGCCTGGCCTGTCATGCTGTTGGTGAGGACCCAGAAGTCTTGACTGTTAACAGTCTAGCGCACATGGCTGACTTTATGTTACGTTGCCTGTGTCGTGACCATCGTGTTATCAAGATCTTGACGGACACTCATTACTGGTTGGTGACACTTTTAGACCCACGCTACAAAGAGAACTTTATTTCTCTTATTCCCGAAGCGGAGAGGTCTACAAAAATGCTGCAGTGCCAGAAGGCCATAGTGGGAGAATTATTAAAAAAATTCCCTTCTGAAAACACTAGCGGCAGAGGTCACGATTCAGTGGACAACCAAGGTGTCCAGCAGAGAGAGGCACAAGTACAATCCAGCAGAGGTAGGGGAACACTCTCAAAGATCTGGGACACAGCGGGGTAGTGTCACAAGGAATGCAAAGTTTGCAAAGATACTGAGGGAGTACCTTGCTGATCGTACTAAAGTGCTCCTAGACTCTTCTGTGTCTTATAATTATTGGGTATCCAAGCTGGACACGAGGCAGGAATTGGCTCTCTACGCCTTGGAAGTCCTGGCCTGCCCTGCCGCTAGCGTTTTGTCAGAGCGTGTTTTTAGTGCCGCAGGTGGAATCATTACAGATAAACGTACCCACCTGTCAACTGAAAATGCTGACAGGCTAACTTTAATCAAGATGAAAAAGGGTTGGATTGGGCCTGACTTCACCACACCACCACCAAATGATAGCGGAATTTAAATTTGGTGCCAGTAGATTCCCATGCACCTCCGCACACTCACACATCGGTACAGACTTCATGTGTTTGGCTACTTGCTGTATTGCTCCTCCTTTTCCTCATCCGCCACCATCATATAATCAGTGTGACCATGGCTCATGATGCCACAAAAGCATAATTTTTGGACGTCATATTTATGATGATGATGCACCTAACCGTTCTAAAGTTAGGTATTAGTTTCATTTATACCCCCAGGGGTAATTGTTTTAGTCCATGCTTCCAGAATGGGCATTACAAGTACAGGAGACCCACTCCTTTGTAATGGGAACAATTTTTATAGGCTCTCCTCCATGTTTCATCCCAGGGGCATCGCAATGCCTCCCAATTTTTGGCTTCCCTGACTAGGGAAATAGTACAGCAGACTCACTTGCTTCAAATGGGCACATTAGTTTATAAGGCTCTCATGCACGTCTCTATCCAGAGGCATTGAAGTGCTATCCAATTTTTGGCTTCCCTAACTAGGGAAATAGTACAGCAGACTCACTTGCTTCAAATATGCACAATAGTTTATAAGGCTCTCATGCACGTCTCTATCCAGGGGCATTGAAGTGCTACCCAATTTTTGGCTCCCCTGACTAGGGAAATAGTACAGTACACTCACTTGCTTCAAATGGGCACATTAGGTTATAAGGCTCTCATGCACGTCTCTTTCCAGGGGTATTGAAGTGCTATCCAATTTTTGGCTTCCCTGACTAGGAAAATAGTACAGCAGACTCACTTGCTTCAAATGGGTACATTAGTTTATAAGGCTCTCATGCATGTCTCTATCCAGGGGCATCGCAATGCCTCCCAATTTTTGGCTTTCCTGACTAGGGAAATAGTACAGCAGACTCACTTGCTTCAAATGGGCACATTAGTTTATAAGGCTCTCATGCACGTCTCTATCCAGGGGCATCGCAATGCCTCCCATTTTTTGGCTTCCCTGACTAGGGAAATAGTACAGCAGACTCACTTGCTTCAAATGGGCACATTAGTTTATAAGGCTCTCATGCACGTCTCTATCCAGAGGCATTGAAGTGCTATCCAATTTTTGGCTTCCCTAACTAGGGAAATAGTACAGCAGACTCACTTGCTTCAAATATGCACATTAGTTTATAAGGCTCTCATGCACGTCTCTATCCAGGGGCATCTTGGTGCCTCCAAACCTTTGGCTTCCCTGCCTAGGGCAATACTACAGCAGATACACTTGCTTACAATGGCCACATTTTTTAAAAAGGCCCTCATGCACGCCTCTATCCAGGGGCATATTTGTGTCTCCAATTTATGGCTGCCCTGCCTAGGGCAATACTAAAAAAGACCCACTTGCTTACAATAGGCACATTTTTTTTTAAAAACCTTCATGCACGCCTCTATGCAGGGGCATCTTGGTGCCTCCAAACCTTTGGCTTCCCTGCCTAGGGCAATACTACAGCAGATACACTTGCTTACAATGGCCACATTTTTTAAAAAGGCCCTCATGCATGCCTCTATCCAGGGACATATTTGTGTCTCCAATTTATGGCTTCCCTGCCTAGGGCAATACTAAAAAAGACCCACTTGCTTACAATAGGCACATTTTTTTTAAAAAACCCTCATGCACGCCTCTATCCAGGGGCATATTGGTGTCTCCAATTTATGGCTTCCCTGCCTAGGGCAATACTAAAAAAGACCCACTGCCTTACAATAGGCACATTTTTTGAAAAAGCCCTCATGCACGCCTCTATGCAGGGGCATCTTGGTGCCTCCAAACCTTTGGCTTCCCTGCCTAGGGCAATACTACAGCAGATACACTTGCTTCCAATGGTCACATTTTTTAAAAAGCCCCTCATGCACGCCTCTATCCAGGGGCATATTAGTGTCTCCAATTTATGGCTTCCCTGCCTAGGGCAATACTAAAAAAGACACACTGAAATAGCTGTTGCAAAAAAAACTATTTTAAACAAAAAAAAAGTAAGATTAAGAGGGGTGCCCAAACTTTTTCATATGACTATATATATATATATATACATAAACAAACACACTAGCTGCTTAATTGGTAATGCAACAAAAGCTGCTCATTGGATCTCCCTTGGCCTTCAGAACTGTAGCAATTTGTTGTGGCATAGATTCTCATAGGTGTCAAATACATCCCATGAGTACAATGGACCATGCAGACAGAAGGTGCTGACATACCCTGGCAAATCAGGCAATGATGACCATGTCTCAGCCACTTCGATCACTTGATTTAATATGGATTCTCATTGAAGCTAATTTGACCAGAAACAAAATAGAGAATCTATTTGTGGACAAGCTGATGTAAATAATCACTATCCCTGTATACCTCAGCAGAAAAGGTTGTTGCTACAAGAGTGGTAATTAATAATAATTGTATGAAAAATAATGTCTCTAAAGGTACCTTTACACGCCGCCACTGCGTGGTAGCAACTGCCTGTCATTCGGGATTTTTGTGACTGTTGACTTGCAATTGCTACGAAGTGGCGGCGTGTGATTTGGGAAAGTGATCGGGTTTCTCTCAGTTGCTTCGGGTAGCTGTTTCCAAGCTGTGTTCTAAAATGCAAGGCAACACAAAGGGAGAATTGCCCTGGTATTGTCGTGTAAACGGGGGACAGGGATGGAATCAGCGTCACCAAGTGATTTCCAAGAGGCGTGCCACAGCGTGCTGAATACCGCGCCCCATCAGCGATGATTGATGGGGACTACTGTGTTACCATTGGCTGTCCCTTCACAGGGCGCCATATTAAAAGAGCTGACCATTCACACTCTACAATTGCAATGGCATCATGTATTAGCCAGCATTCCTGCGCAGGCTGGCCAATCATGACGCTACTTCGTTGTCCAATCAACGTGTTAGCGTCACGGAATACAGAACTCTGTCACGACTATGTACTTGCGGCACGAAAGATGTACGCCCACATTCCCTTAGTGCTTGCGGCGTGTGAAGCAGCGATGGTATTCAACAGGAAGTTATCCGCAGGATCTGTTGGAACGTCCGGGGAACCACGATACCTTGAGTTGACAACGCAATGGCGGCGTGTACATGCGGAATCAGCGATCGTTGGCCACCGTTAAAAACGTGCATGTGCACGTACGGTTGATACCGGTTGCCAGGGATAGTGGCGGCGTGTAAAGGTACCTTAAGGAGTTAGCTGTTGCCATGTTGATTCTTGGTGTTAAACATTTTCAAAATGGTAGGGTTATTAAAGTGTAATTTAGGCTGGAAACATATTACAATATGAGTCGTGCGATAATCACATCGCATTACCTGGCCTGGTTGGCGGTTCTCCTTACCTAAAAGTGACAGCTGCATAGAAATACATGAAGCTTACATGCTCAGGTCAGGAGATGTCACGGGTGGCACGGATGACAGGGTAGAGGCCACGCGCAGACGGTCCCAGCGTTTGGCCAATCAGCCATAAGGTTTGAGGACGGTCCGTCTTTCAGGGGCATTTACCTTCTGTGTAGATAAAGAGAAGGTATGATAAGATCTCCCTATCATGGGGAGACGGCTGGGAAGGTCTTGTGCTCGGTCTGGTTTCTACACCAGTATTCTGGGTCTCTAGGACCCAGCAGGTTCTTCCCTCCTTTATAAGGAGTTTCATTGCCCTCCCTCGGTGCAGGTGATATTTCCTTGTGGACTCATTATCCTTGCTCCAGCAGAAGCTGAGGTTGTGGAGGTTGCTGTGCTCTGCTGCAAGATAAGTGTTTTCTTTCCCCATTCTCTGTTTTTTCCTTGTGTTGTCTTTAGTTGTTAGTGGAGGGGTCTAGTGAACCTCTCCATCTGATCCTTAGATAAGGTAGTTCTAGGATCAGAGAGGGACGAGGTTCGTGGTCGGCGACAGTTGAGGAAACTGTATAGGGACGTTAGGGCAGACAGGGTCAGCCCTAGTAAGACTAGGGGTCACCCTCTCCCTCTTGTGCCCATAGCTTTAGGGACTCCTTATTCCCCCCCCCCCCCGTCGTGGTCCTACGCTGGGTGCCTCTCCCGCTCCCAGCGTGACATTATCACCTGCCTCCTGTCCTTCTGGGAGACTTTTTGTGCCATCATCTTTGCGTCTCAGGGTGCTGTCAGAGCATCACGACTCCGTATTGGCAGGGCATCCCGGCAGTAGGGCCACCTTCGATCTTTTATCTCGCCGCTTTTGGTGGCCGGGGTTGAGGAAGGACGTAGCGGAATTCGTATCTGCCTGTAGTGTGTGTGCACGGGCTAAGGTTCCGCATACCCGTCCGGCTGGTTCTCTCTTGCCATTGTCTATTCCTGAGAGGCCATGGACGCATGTGTCAATGGATTTTATCACCGATCTCCCGGCGTCGACAGGCAAGACGGTAGTGCTGGTAGTGGTTGATAGATTCAGTAAGATGGTTCGCTTTGTGGCACTGCCCGCACTTCCTAATGCTCGGACACTGGCACAGGTGTTTGTAGGTGAGATTGTGAAGCTTCATGGAGTTCCCTCCGAGGTGGTTTCTGATCGGGGTACTCAGTTTGTCTCCAAGTTTTGGAAGGCTTTTTGTGCACGTTTGGGAATTGCTTTGTCCTTCTCTTCTGCTTTTCATCCTCAGTCTAATGGGCAGACCGAACGTATGAATCAGAATTTGGAGACTTATCTGAGGTGTTTTGTCTCTGACAATCAGGAGACTTGGGCGAGTTATCTGCCCTTGGCCGAATTTGCCCTTAATAATCGTCTTCAGGAGTCCACTGGCAAGTCACCGTTCTTCGGTGCATATGGGTTTCATCCTCAGTTTGGTACTTTTAGTGGTACTAGTCCTTCCGGAGTTCCTGAGGAGGACCGATTTACCTCATCCCTCTCCTCGGTTTGGCGGGGGGTACAGAGTAGCTTGAAGCTTTTAGGCGACAGGTACAAACGTATGGCTGACAGGAAGCGTGCGCCAGGTCCGGACCTGTGTGTGAATGACTACGTGTGGTTGTCTACCAAGAATGTGAAGTTGAAGGTACCCTCTTGGAAGTTGGGGCCCAGGTTTATTGACCCTTATCAGATAACCGCCGTTATCAATCCCGTGGCGTTTCGTCTTGCGTTACCTCCCGCTCTTAAAATCCACAATGTATTTCATAGGTCGCTCCTCAAACCGTATGTGCCGTCGTCTAACCCGTCTCCTTTGCCCCCGGAGCCCATCTGCGTGGCGGGGAATTTGGAATTTGAGATCTCAAAGGTGGTTGATTCTCGCAGGTTACGCCGTTCTCTTCAGTATTTAGGTGCACTGGTGGGGAAACGGTCCTGAGGAGCGGATGTGGGTGTCGGCGTCGGAAGTCTCCGCCGCTAGGCTGGTCCGCGCTTTTCACCGTTCCCATCCGGATAAGCCTGGTCCTGAGTGTCCGGGGGCCACTCGTGGACGGGGGGGTACTGTCACGGGTGGCACGGATGACAGGGTAGAGGCCACGCGCAGACGGTCCCAGCGTTTGGCCAATCAGCCATAAGGTTTGAGGACGGTCCGTCTTTCAGGGGCATTTACCTTCTGTGTAGATAAAGAGAAGGTATGATAAGATCTCCCTATCATGGGGAGACGGCTGGGAAGGTCTTGTGCTCGGTCTGGTTTCTACACCAGTATTCTGGGTCTCTAGGACCCAGCAGGTTCTTCCCTCCTTTATAAGGAGTTTCATTGCCCTCCCTCGGTGCAGGTGATATTTCCTTGTGGACTCATTATCCTTGCTCCAGCAGAAGCTGAGGTTGTGGAGGTTGCTGTGCTCTGCTGCAAGATAAGTGTTTTCTTTCCCCATTGTCTGTTTTTTCCTTGTGTTGTCTTTAGTTGTTAGTGGAGGGGTCTAGTGAACCTCTCCATCTGATCCTTAGATAAGGTAGTTCTAGGATCAGAGAGGGACGAGGTTCGTGGTCGGCGACAGTTGAGGAAACTGTATAGGGACGTTAGGGCAGACAGGGTCAGCCCTAGTAAGACTAGGGGTCACCCTCTCCCTCTTGTGCCCATAGCTTTAGGGACTCCTTATTCCCCCCCCCCGTCGTGGTCCTACGCTGGGTGCCTCTCCCGCTCCCAGCGTGACAGGAGAGCTGTAAGTCAGTGTCGGGAATGTAATATGATCCTTGTACGAGTCATACGATAGTGTCACTCCAGCCTTAAAGGGTTAGTTCAAGGCCAAGCATTTTTCTAATAACTTCCTAACTTATCCCTATAATCTAGGCTATTTTTGAATATGTGCCTTAATAATTCTCTAACTACGTTATCTAGCAACTACTGTGTTTTTTTTCTATTTCCTGTCTGATAAGGTTTCATGGAAGTGCCCAAGTACATGCTGGGATACTCATTAAGCTTCCTCAGCTTCAACTTCCTCCTTGAAACAAAGTGTCACTGTGATGCTGGTTTCAGGGGTGGGGTTGCCAATGTTGTGTCCACAAGTTCCTCCCTCCTTCTACTCCTCCCCACAGTGGGCCTTCTCAGCCCACCCCTATGCAGTGCCTCACTCCCCTGTGCTGATATCGGAGAAGTGTCTGTGTCAGAATACCTGTGGGACAGGACATCATTGGTGCAGTGCAGATGTCAATGGAAACTCATGGATTCTGACTATGCATGAGCCACCTGCCAGAGACCACTGATATCAGCTGCAGGGCAGCACTAATCTCCTGCTCAACATCTCCAGCCCACAGATATACTGGCACAGACACTTCTCTGACATTGGCTTATAAGTATTCATAAACCAACATCAGTAAGGGACAGTGCAATCGTACTGGGGGTGAGACGCTGCAATAGGGAGTTGAGAAGACACACTTTAGCCAGGAGAGAAGGGAGAGGTGTGAGACCCTTGTGGCTGCAACACTGACAGCCCCATCTCTAAAACCAGTGTCACAGTGAAGCTTTGCCTCAGGGAGGGCTAATGTCGAGCCCCAGGCCCTGGGGTACTTGGGTACCAGGCTTGGTGGGTGTCCTAGGATGTCACGGGTGGCAGCGCCTGATCCCGTGGCCTGGGTGACACTTCAAAAAGGGGTGTATTTACAGGGGAATAAAAGTTTGTCATGTGACGCCACCTGTAGTACCTGGTGATGGGTCACCAGCGCCGCCACAGTCTGCCGGAGGTAGATGGTAGTGCAGCTAAGTTGGCAAAGCTTCCTACAGGTGGAGGGGGTCCTCCAGGGCAGCGTTCCTGGAAGGGAACAGGTTGATGTAGGAAAACACACACAGGCAAAGTCACTTTCTCCCGGGTAATTTACTGTCAACTTGTAGCAGCATCACACAAAGTTCACAGTCCAGCATCAGATGTTAAAATAACAGGTAGCTCTACGGGTGGCTGCAAGTGGATCCCAGGTGGTATGGTGGAACCCGTGGTGTACCTTGGTTGACTAACCTGTGTCCTATCGTCCCAGCCTAGGATGGGCCAATACCCAATGTCTCCAAGTAGGTAGTATTGGGGGTCCTCTCCCTCGGTGTGAGGAAGCAGGCTGACTGCTCCATCTGGCAGGGTGCTGTGGCAATAAACAGACAACAGCAGTCGGTTGCCGACTGCAAAGATGAACTCTGGCCGGATCCTCGGGCCCGGCGTTCCTGTGGTGGACTGGAGAATCCCCTGGAGTATGGTCGCTCCACACTGAGGATCTCCCTTTCTCTCTAGGGCCTGGACTTCATGTGTCGGGCGCCCTCTTTCAGGACCTCCTCAAGATCCCTTCTTTTTCCCTCAGGATCGGCTTGAAAACCTCCGGGTAAACCTTCTGCCTCGTTCCACACTCTTTTCAGCTATCCCAACTCCTCTCCTCCTCCTCCAACTAACCGCCTTGATCTCCCCTGGGGGTGAATATATCTCCCTCCAGGGTAACCTCCCACCGCTCAGCTAATGTCGGAGTGCTGGGAATGGATCCCACCCACCAACTTAGGGTCCACTTGCATCTGGGGCAATTACACCTCTTTTACGGGTGCAATACCCCTCTGTGATGCGTGACCATGCGGGGCGCCACACTAGAGGCTGAGGAAGTGACTACTGCCTGTCACCCTGCTCAATGATGTTCTGTGTTAGTATCCCAGCATGCACTAGGACACTCACACAATAAGTCATCATAGAGAAATAGAAAAAAACAACACATTGGCTTGGGATACCATAGGGAATTATTAAAGCAATTATATTGGAAAACATAATAATCAGGGGCGTAACTACCACAGGTGCAGGGGTTGCGATCGCACCCGGGCCCTGCAGCCTAGGGGGGCCCCAAAAGTACCTTTGACCTATAGAAAAAGACTAATACTATTAAAGATTTGCAATAATTGGGGGCCCCGTTGGAGCTTTCGCATCGGGGCCCCTGGGCCTGAGGTTACGCCACTGATAATAATAGCTAACATTACAGTATAGGCACATATTAGATAGGAAGTTAAAAGAAAAATGCTTGTTCTCAGACTTGATTAAAGATTATATTGAAAATGATTTCTTGTAGTTGGATAGACATGACCTCATCTACATTATATCTATTACAATCTAACTGCTTTCTGTTTAAATGTGCTCTTCGCTATCTTCAAAAGAGTTTCCTTTCTGTTTTTAAGGGTGCTTCCACATCTGCAGTTTTTACAAACCCAGCAAAATTCTGGTATTTTTGCAAAACATGCATCCTGCAAAATTGCGGCAAGACTGTATTCTGCCTAATGAAATTCCTATAGAACTTGCGGACATGTGAGGTGACGCACCTCAGGGCCAGGGTGCTCGGATCCTAGGCGTAATTTTAAGGGACTGTCACTGGTGGCCGGTGCCCGGATCCGTGGCCCTGGTGGTCAGGAAAAGGGGTTTAGTAAAAATAAAATAATAAAAGTTTTTTTAATGTGACGCCACCTGCAGTATCTGGTGATGGCACCAGAGCTGTCAGCAGACCTCCGGGGACGATGGGTAGGCAGCCAGATGATGTCGCTCCCTGCAGGCGGAGTGAAGTCCCCAGGGCAGAGAGGTAAAGAAATGGTTTTGCACCGGGAAAGGTGCAGTCTTCTCCTTAAGACTGAAACACAGGTGACCAACTTAGTAGAAATGCGACACAGGAGACCTTCTTGTTCTACATGGGTATTTACTGGCAACTTGTCAAGGCAGTTCTCATTGGTACACAGTCACACAGTCACAGGTAGCTGGCTGGGTAGTTACCAAAGGATGTCAAGTCTCTCTGAGGCCCTCTACGATGTTCCTTCTGGTACAGTACTGTGCAAATTAATTGGGACAAAACATTTTTTTAAGTAAAATCATACGTTGGGGTTACCAGTCAGTGATTCAAACCAGTTTTAACTGCTTTGAACAGGTGTGAGTGTACAACCTTGAGTAACAAAATGTGGTTTAACTGGTTTTTGTCAGAAAATACCAGCTAGCTGCCCCCTCAGCTTCAGTTGAGAACTTGTTTCTGTGAGGAGTGGTTTAGTGTACTTTTTCTCTGTGTAATTCGTGCCTGTAAAAATGGATGTTACTCCATGGAAGAGATCTAGAATTATTATATTACTCTTAATGAACATTCAAGTCTGACTATAAGAGAAATCGCTACCACTGTTGGTATTGGAAAATCTACCGTTTCAACAATAATTCGCACACACATTGAAACTGGATCGTTTTCTCCAAAACAAAAAGTAAAATGTGGAAGAAAAAGGAAAGTGATACCAAGAACTGATCAAACACTTATCAGAAATAGTAAAATTAATGCAAGAAAAACTTGCTTTGTCCCAATTAATTTGCACAGCACTGTAATGGCCCCTTTACACGCAGCTACAGGTGACAGGTTTTCCACAGGTAACTTACTGGTTGCAGTGAAATCATGGAGACATAGTTCCATTTGTACACAGCAACAAGATAGAACCATGTCTCTATGATTTCAATGCAACCAGTAAGTTACCTGTGGAAAACCTGTCACCTGTAGCTGCGTGTAAAGGGGCCATAACAACTTCTGTCCTTTTCACTCACTGCGCTCTCCTTACTATCCGTACGCGGCCCTGCACGGAGCCCTCTTCCCACCAGACCCATTGGGTATATAGAGGTTACCCTTCTCTCTAATGGTACCTTTACACGCTGCCACCGAAAGGTAGAAACCGGCAGGTATCGGACACAATTGTACCTGATACCTTGAAAACACCGCGAAGTGGCGGCGTGTAATTCAGGAAGTTTCTACCTGTGTCTTTGGATACCTGTGTTTCAGCCGTGCTCTAAAACAAGCAGGCATAATCCCTATGGTGGCAGCGTGTAATCGGGGCACAGGCATGGTATTTGAGTTCCCTGGGGCGTGCCACAGCGTCATGTATACCACGCCCCATCAGCTATCATTGGTGGGGGCTACTGTGTACACATTGGCTGTCCCTGCACAGGGCAGCATATTTAACGAGCCGACCAGTCACAATACACTTTTGCAATAGCGTCATGTATTAGCCAGCCTCCTGCGCTGGCTGGCCAATCATGATGTTATTGCATTGTCCAATCACCGTACGAGCGTCGCGTAATACACGACTCTGTCACGCCTATGTAGTTACGGTGCACAATATGTACGCCCAGATTCCCTTGTGGTAGCGGCGTGTAAATCAGGGAAGGTGCTCCACAGAAGGTAACCTGCGGCACCCGTCGGCACTTCCGGGGAACGAAAATACCTTCTGTGGAGCACCTTGTGGCGGCGTGTATTTGCGGCATCAGGTACCGTTTGTAACCGTTGCAAACGCGCGCATGCACGTGTGGTGCCTACCTGTTGCTACCCTCTGTGGCAGCATGTAAAGGTACCATAAGGGGCTTAACCCGGTTTCGATCTCCTAGTGGGGATGTGCATGTCGGACCAGGTCTGGGCTATATGAAAGGCCTTCAACCCACCTGGTTTGGCGGCTCAGAGCTAAACTTTCCTGCACCACACTTGGAGGCAGTACTCTGTCTTGGACTGGGTTCCCTCCTGGCCGGGTATCAGGATGGTCAGTCACCGGGCTTGCTCAAGTTAGGGATTCCCTTTCTGTCTGGGTTGCCTTACTTTACAGGCACCCTCCACGTCACTCTCGTCATGACTCACTAACTGTCACTCCTTCTCACTATTCTTACTACGCCTAAACTCCTCCCACCAGGACCAGTTACCCTGGTTACGGGTTCAGCCAATGGGTCCCCTAGCTCTAAGTGTATCAATGCATACACAAGGATCTCATATTAACATTACCATCCTCTGATCACCGGGATACCACACATGCTAATCTGGGTGTAGTACCCCTTTAGTGGTGCACTGACCAGTGGGGCGTCACAGAGGCACTTGCGTTTTTGTCGCAGTCCAGAAAATGCGGCACTTGTGGCTAGTATAAAACCGCAGCTAGCATAGGTTTTTGTCTGTTGCCGCAAGTAGCCTTAGGCTAGGGTCACATTAGTGTCAGCATTTTAGCTGATGCTTCCGTTTAAAACTTAGAATTCTGCAGCCTGAGCTCATAGCGTTACCATGCTGTAACACTGTGCTCAGGATGCCTATATATCCCTATGGTTACAGGTCTAGCACCGCAGCCGGCCGCCTGACAAAGAAGTACCAGATATGCGCTTTTGCTGAGCGCACAGAAAACGCGATTTGCAACGTTTTCCTGTGGGCTAGTATGACCCTAGCCTTAGTGTAGTTTTCCAACCTGTTGCATTAGACCTCTATAGTAAAGTCTTTACTATGCCTCTTGCTAACTGAGAAACTCTTTGGTTTTTATATTATACATCCAATATCCTTGCACTTCCTTCATTGGACACAAACCAACTACTACTTTTCTTTAATCCCACATGTAATTTGTCTGGAAATCAAAACTTAAAGTCAACTATGAAGTTTAGTAAAAAGAAATGTTAAAGTTATCATTTCAAATCTCCATAGTTGTATTTTCTCCTTTAGTGATATTTGGAATATATAGTGATCCACATCATATTAATGTATTTTTTTAACATGAGCATAAATTCTGATTTATATTTTCAAAATAAAATTATAAGCATTTCTATGTTATCACTTGAATTTCATAAACATCAAAAGGGAATATTTATGAATTTTATTTTTGTCTGGTGGGATTTAAATAACCTACATTTATATTATTTGTTCGTGTTTCACGACATTAACACATTTTAGATTTTGTGCTATTCCAGTGGAACATTTCTTTTGTCAAGCATTAAATGTCAATGCGGTCATCTAAGTAAATAACATTGAAATAGATTAGTTAATATAACATTGTATCTCCCTTTTACTGCCTGTCAATTGCCCTAATGACTTTTATGTTCCTGTAGACAGAACTTGTGGTATATTGTGTTACTAAGAAAAAGTGGTATTGTATGTTAACAGTCAAAGGCATAAATATGGCAACATAGTGTGATGATAAAATGCTGATTAATCGTGTGTGTCTGACATCTAAGGGCCGCTTTACACACACCGACTTCTGTGACCAACTTCTGAACAGATCTCTGGTTGCAGTGAAATCATGGACACATTGCTCCATTTGTACACAGCCACAAAATGGAACAATGTGTCCATGATTTCACTGCAACCAGAGATCTGTTCAGAAGTTGGACACAGAAGTTGGTGTGTGTAAAGTGGCCATAAGTCATAAAATGTTTAGCTGATACATAATACATTTTTCTTTTTAGTCATACAGTAAAATAATGGTCTCATATATATTACATTTGTGTTGTCTCTTTCCTACCTTGAAGGCCCTGTCACACATGTCACTGTCGCTAGCGACATCGCCGAAAAGTGACGCATCAGCGATGTCGCTAGCGATATCGCAAGTGCGTCGTGCTGTGTGACAGCACTACGCAACTGCGATTTATTGCTGGTCGCAGGTTGACAGGTTTACAAGGATGAACGTAAACCTGTCAATCTGCAACCAGCGATTAGGTTGACACCGCAATAGTGATGTTGGCGGAGATCGAGCCTATACCGCAGTATTGCTGCATAACGCTCGCTGGGTTGATCCCAGCTAAGCGAACGATGGCTCCGCCCACATCACTGCGGCGTCCCCGGCAACATGTTGCCGTGTGACACCAAGGCTGCGATGTCGGAAGGGAGCGCGCACCCGCACATTGCTTCCGACATCGCTTCCAACATCGCAGCCTTGGTTGACACGTGTGACGGGGCCTTTAGGTAAAGGTACCTAGATACCAGATACACATATTGATAATAAACTATCTAGTACTGGTTAAAATCAGTTTTAGTCATTAACAAATCTTGAAGACATCAATCAAAAATTGACAAATTGAAAATATTTGTAAAAAATCATAAATTCAAGAGCAAAAGAAATTGATAAATATGATATCAAAAAACATGTTTATTTATGTAAAAAAAAGTAACAAAAAAAGCACCAATGTTTGGTATCGCTACATCTGGAACGACCCTATCTATAGAACTGTAACACTATTTATTCCCTTCAGTGAATACTGTACAGAAGAAAAAAATGAAAAGAGTGGCAAAAAAACTATGCTAATTTTATCATGCCGTTGAAAAAATAGTATAAAACACGATCAAAAAGTCACATGTGAAAAAAAAATGGTATAGCTAAAAACCACATCTTGCCCCGACAAAAGCAAGCTGCCATACAGCTCCGTCAGTGGAGAAATAAAAAAGCTATAGCTCTCAGAATACAACAATGCACAAACAGTTTATTTTTTCCATAAGTTGTTTTAATGGTGTAAAAGAGGCAAAACATAGAAAAACATAATACATATTGTATCGCTGTAATCGTACTGGCCCAAAGAAGAAAACTGTTTATCACTTTTATGACATGGTGAATAACGTAAAACAAAATAAAACTATTCCTGAATTGCTGTCTCGTCTTGATTCTGCCTCACTGATTCTTCATTCTGCCCTAGCGCAGCTCAAACGTCGGCATCTGAGAACCGGAGTTTGAAATCTTGTGCTTTTACCTAGTGTGTCAAATGACGTTTCTGAAAGTCTTAGGCTAGGGTCACATTTGGGAGCATGCATCCGTTGGAAGGATGCTTTAAGGGTACAGTCAGACTAGCGCCATGCATGCGCTAAAAGCCAGCGTTTTTTTCATGTGCAAATGTAGAAAAATGCTTCCGTTAATGCACCCATAGGCTCCAATGCAATAAACGCATTACTAAAGTGCAATGCGTTTGACGCTAGGCATTTTTGAAAAAGCACCAAAAAATGCTGTCTGCAGCGTTTTTTAGTGCTTTTGCAAAAACGCATGCGTTTTTTTAACATGGGAGTCTATGAGGAATGCATGCATTAACGCATGGTACATATATGTACCATGCATTAACGCATGCGTTAACACTGGTGCTAACTATGAAAAAAATGGCCATAAAAATGGCAAGGGAAAAATGTATAATTTATTTAAAAAATGTGGTGGGTCCCCAAATTTTGATACTCAGCCCCCCTCACACACCACGCTCCACGCACTAATAGGCAACCCTGGCACACCATCCTCACTAAAGACCTGAGACGGGCATCCAGGGTCGCCGAGAGGCGATGAAAAAATCACGTTCCACTGAGCATTTTGCGCTGTTTAAACAGTCCCTCATCGCCTTCAAGACTGCACTTGCCACCGCCAAACAAACCTTCTTCTTATCTCTAATAACCTCCCTGTCCCACAATCCCAAGCAACTTTTCAAAACCTTCAATTCCTTACTCCGCCCGCCTGCTCCCCCTCCCTCTCCCCTTATCTCTGCAGAAGACTTTGCCTCCTTCTTCAAAGAAAAGATTGACAGAATCAGAGACAGCGTTGATCCACTGTCCCCACAGCCTCCCCTTTCACCTATACTGCCCTCTACTTCCATCAACTGCTTCCCCCCTCTAACTGAAGACCAGCTCTCCTCCCTCCTGTCAAAATCATACTTCACCACCAGCGCCTAAGACCCGCTCCCATCCCACCTCATTCCCAACCTCACCTCCGTTATCATCCCAGCCCTAACTCATCTTTTCAACCTATCACTCACCACCGGCACCTTCCCCTCAACCCCACCTCTTCCGCCAAGCCTACCACCTGCAATAAGACCCGGTCCACCACACCGCCTCATGACTGGAATTTCCCCCTCCCATTGTATCCCCACCCGCCCCTCGTAGACTGTGAGCCTTTGTGGACAGGATTTCTCCCCTCTTGTTTCTGTACAACCAAATTGTCAACATTTATTGTTACTATGTTACTTGTCCTAGTCTGCCCTTTTTAGCATGTAAAGCGCCATGGAATATAATAGCGCTATATAAATAAATAATAATAATAATAATAATAATAAATAATAACATAAAGTGCACAGCTGGGGGTTGCAGGCCGCAGCAGTCCACTTTATCTACATAAAGAATCAAAAATACATGGGACTCCATTAATTATTTTTTTCAATTATTTATTTATTTTTATCCACATATTACAGCAGGTTTATTGCCGATGGCAGCCAATCACAGACACTGGTACAATGTGTGGGGGCATAGTCTGACTGTAACAGCCAATCACACACGCTTTACAGATGCTGTCACAGAGAATGAGAGGAGAAATTAAGTGAATAAATATGAGGCTTAATAAGCGAAAGTGGTGTTACAAGCGTGCAGTCCTCAGTCAGTATAATGTAAGTCTCCTGCTTTAATTGCCATTTAGCTTTCTTTTACAACCTGATCAGTAACATGGACTTTTCAGTGACGTCCATGTTCAGGGTCTGTGCATGGGCACTAGGTGTTTGGTACGGACCCCAAACTTTGCAGTTCGGGTTCGTCCTTCACTAGTTCCCACTTAACCGTGTTCATTTTGAATACTAGGCAACCAACTTTCCATGAATGGCAGGTGTATTTGGTGTTCGTCTCATCAGTATTTTGCACCTGTGCAGCCAATAAGTTTATTATGAGGCTGCAGCATCCTGTAGTGCATTAGTATTGTGACCTGGTATTGGTAAGTATGGTTTCCTTTTTCTGTGATATTTATTAATGTTATGTCCTTGTTGGTGAGATAGTTCTATAATGGTAAATGCATTTAGGGGATGAGAACCTTTATCTTTGGAGTTAACAACAATATTCACTTACCGTATATACTCGTGTATAAGCCGACCCGTGTATAAGCCGACCCTCCTACTTTTGCCCCCAAAACCTGGGAAAACCTATTGACTCGTGTATAAGCCGAGGGTGGACCCCAGCACAGGTATACAGACCCCAGCAGTGTGGTATACAGGCCCCCCCAGTGGTAGTATACAGCAGCCTCCCCAGTGGCATATACAGGCCCCAGTAGTATATACAGCAGCCCCAGTGGTATACAGCAGCCTCCCCAGTGGTATATACAGACCCCACCAGTATATACAGCATCCCCAGTGGTATATAGGCCCCAGCAGTATATACAGTAGCCCCGGGGGTGTACAGCAGCCTCCGGGGGCATACAGCAGCCCCAGCAGTACACAGCAGCCCCAGCGGTACACAGCCGCCCCCAGGGGTACACAGCCGCCCCCAGGGGTACACAGCAGCCCCCAGGGTTACACAGCCGCCCCCAGGGGTACACAGCAGCCCCCAGGGGTACACAGCCGCCCCCAGGGGTACACAGCAGCCCCCAGGGGTACACAGCCGCCCCCAGGGGTACACAGCAGCCCTCAGGGGTACACAGCCACCCCCAGGTGTACACAGCCGCCCCCAGGGGTATATAGCCGCCCCCAGGGGTATATAGCAGCCCCCAGGGGTACACAGCCGTCCCCAGGGGTATATAGCCACCCCCAGGGGTATATAGCAGCCCCCAGGGGTACACAGCCATCCCCAGGGGTATATAGCAGCCCCAGGGGTACACAGCCGTCCCCAGGGGTATATAGCCGCCCCCAGGGGTATATAGCAGCCCCCAGGGGTACACAGCCATCCCCAGGGGTATATAGCCGCCCCCAGGGGTATATAGCAGCCCCCAGGGGTATATAGCAGCCCCCAGGGGTACACAGCCGTCCCCAGGGGTATATAGCAGCCCCAGGGGTACACAGCCGTCCCCAGGGGTATATAGCCGCCCCCAGGGGTATATAGCAGCCCCCAGGGGTACACAGCCGTCCCCAGGGGTATATAGCCGCCCCCAGGGGTATATAGCAGCCCCCAGGGGTATACAGCCGTCCCCAGGGGTATACAGCCGTCTCCAGGGGTATATAGCCGCCCCCAGGGGTATATAGCAGCCCCCAGGGGTACACAGCCGCCCCCAGGGGTATATAGTCGCCCCCAGGGGTATATAGCAGCCCCCAGGGGTACACAGCAGTCCCCAGGGGTATACAGCCGCCCCCAGGGGTACACAGCTGCCCCCAGGGGTATATAGCAGCCCCCAGGGGTACACAGCCGTCCCCAGGGGTATACAGCCGCCCCCAGGGGTACACAGCTGCCCCCACAAGCTGGCACTCGCCCCCCCCTGCTGCTTAATTTACCATCCGGTCTTCTGATCAGCGCTGCTCCTCGCTGCTCCCGTCCTCGCTGCATCCGGGATCCCCACCCGTCGCACGATGACGTCATATACGGCCGGGGATCCCGGATGTAGCAGGACGGAGCACCGAGGAGCGGCGCTGATCAGAAGACCGGATGGTAAGATAAGCAGCGGGGGGGCCCTTACAGCAGAGGGGGGCCCTTACACAGAGGGGGGGGCGAGTGGCAGCGTTTGGGGGCCATATGCACTGCTTCCCCCTGCCACTGATTGACAGGGGGAAGCAGTGCATATATAATGAGCGGCCCCATGTGACGGGGCCGCTCATACAGCAGCCTCCCCCCGCCTCCTCCAGCCTCCCCAGTTTGGACACAGAGCCCACGGCATCACATACCGTATATGACCCGTGTATAAGCCGAGGGGTAGACTTTTCAGCCCAATTTTTGGGCTGAAAAACTCGGCTTATACACGAGTATATACGGTATATAGTCTGTGTAGTTGTATTATTGCTAACATTTATCTGTTGTATTGTATTGTATTGCAATATTTGATATATGATAGCTAAATATATGAGGGGATATTCATGAATTATTCACCTTGAATAATTTTCTCAGACAAAAATAAATCCGTTGTTTTGAAAGCAAGTATTTACTTTGTGCTGTTTTAGCAAAAAAGGTTATGTTGTTCTGTCCCGCAAATATTCAATTAAATCAGCTATAAAATTGTTGGTGATTCACCATATTCTCCTGATTGGGCCTATCTAATTAATATTTCTTTCTAAAAATAAAAAAAAAATTTGAAAGGTTATAATGTTTAATAAGAAAGTATTAATTTAAAAACAAGTAGACTAGCTTTATATCAATGCCCACTCATATATATATTCTAGTGCATCTCAATAAATTTGAATATCATCAAAAAGTTAATTTATTTCAAAAACTGAAATATATATATTACTAGATTAATGCCCGATGCTATCGCATCGGGAAGATGGTGATGTGATGTTGAGGATGTTTTGTGTGACAGTAAGAGCAGCACACCTTGAGATGGAGATGTGGTGAACAGCCATCCCGCCCATCTCTTTAGCTGTTCACAAAAACCTGTCCCTGTTGTAAAAGAAAATAATATTTCTCAGCAGCTATGCTGCTGGACCTTAACATCTGGGTTCATATCACCAAATAAAAGTATTTGGATGATACACATCTCACCTCTTATACTAAATGTGTGTTAATCTTAGATTTAGAAATATGTGTAAATGTATGTAGATAGGATATTTAGATAGTGACCCTCAAGAGGGACAGCATTACTGATGTATGTAAAGTGCTATTGAATTAATAGTACTATATAAAAGAATTAAATTACTATTAGAATTATAACCTATAGATGGTAGCCCGATTCTAACGCATCGGGTATTCTAGAATATAGAAATAGAGATTGCATGGGGAAGGCGATGAGGGCTGAATTGGGAGGAACTTTGAAGAAGGAGCGGCGGGGAAAGGACGGCGTGGCAAGGGGGAGGAGGGAGGACAGAGCAGCAGGGGGGAGGAGGATGGAGGACAGAGCGGCAGGGGGAGGAGGACGGAGGACAAAGCGGCGGGGTGGGGGAGGACAAAGCAGCACAGGCAGGGGGAGGACGGAGGATGGAGTGGCAGAGGGGAGGAGGACAAAGGAAGGAGGAGAAAGCGGTGGGGTGGAGGAGGAGCAGGGGACGGATGGAGCAGCAGGGGAAGGATGAAGCACAGAACGGCGGGGGGGTGGAGGACAGGATGAAGTGGCGGGGTGGGGGAGGACGGAGCAGCACAGGCAGGGGGAGGACAGAGGATAGAGTGGCGGAGGTGAGGAGGACAAAGGAAGGAGGAGGAAGTGGTGGGGTGGGGGAGGATGAAGTGGCACAGGCAGGGGGAGGATGGAGCGACAGGGGGAGGACGAAGCACAGAGTGGCAGGGGGGAGGAGGATGGAGGACGAAGCAGCACAGGCAGGGGGAGGACGGAGCGGCAAGGGAAGGACAGAGCGGCAGGGGGAGGACAGAGTGGCAGGGGGAGGACAGAGCGGCACGGAGAGGACAGAGCACAGAGCGGCGGGGGAGAGGAGGATGGAGGACGAAGCGGCAGGAGTGGGGGAGGCCGGAGCAGCACAGCCAGGGGAAGGACGGAGGATGGAGTGGTGGAGGGGAGGAGGACAAAGGAAGGAGGAGGAAGCGGTGGGGTGGGGGAGGATGGAGCGGCACAGACGGGGGGAGGATGGAGCACAAAGCGGTGGAAGGAGAAGGATGGAGCACTGTACAGCAGCTCAGTGGTTAGCAGAGTATACAGGGGCTCAGTGGTTAGCAGAGTAAACGGTGGCTGAGTGGTTAGCACTGCGAGGTGGCTCAGTGGTTAGCACTGCGCGGTGGCTCAGTTGTTAGCACTGCGCGGTGGCTCAGTGGTTAGCACTGCGTGGTGGCTCAGTGGTTAGCACCGCGCGGTGGCTCAGTGGTTAGCACTGCGCGGTGGCTCAGTGGTTAGCACTGTGCAGTGGTTAGCACTGCGCGGTGGCTCAGTGGTTAGCACTGCACAGTGGCTCAGTGGTTAGCACTGCGCGGTGACTCAGTGGTTAGCACTGTACTGTGGCTCAGTGTTTAGCACTGTACGATGGCTCAGTGGTTAGCAGTAAGTGCACAGTGGGCAGAGTGGTCAGCGCAGCAGCTAGTTGGGCAGAGTGGTCAGCGCAGCTGCGTGGTGGGCAGAGTGGTCACGCAGTGGGCAGAGTGGTCAGCGCAGCAGTGCGGTGGGCAGAGTGGTCAGCGCAGCAACGCGGTGGGTAGAGTGGTCAGCGCAGGAGCGCAGTGGGCAGAGTGGTCAGCGCAACAGCGTGGTGGGCAGAGTGGTCAGCGCAGCAGCGCAGTGGGCAGAGTGGTCAGTGCAGCAGCGCAGTGGGCAGAGTGGTCAGCGTAGCAGCATGGTGGGCAGAGTGGTCACACGGTGTGCAGAGTGGTCAGCGCAGCAGCGTGGTGGGCAGAGTGGTCAGCGCAGCAGCATGGTGGGCAGAGTGGTCAGCGCAGCAGCGCGGTGGGCAGAGTGGTCAGCTCAGCAGCGCGGTGGGCAGTGGTCAGCGCAGCAGCGCGGTGGGCAGACTGGTCAGAGCGGCGGACAGAGTGGTCAGTGCAGCAGCACAGCGGGCAGAGTGGTCAGCGCAGCAGCGCGGCGGGCAGAGTGCTCGCTCCCCGCGGCCCCCCCTCACTACCCGTGGCCCCCCCTCGCTACCCGTGGCCCCCCCTCGCTACCTGCGGCCCCCCACGCTACCCGTGGCCCCCACTCCCCCTGCCCCCCCCCCCCCCCCGCTCCTCAATGATGAGAAAAAAAAAATCCCATAAGGATACTCACCCTCCACAGGCGCGCTCCACCAGTCTTCTATCTCCCAGGACAGGACCTATCGTTGCCTGGGGAACCAATAAGCTGATCGGTCACATGACCGCAGTGACGACACGGTGACCCCAGATCTGATGAGTCCTACGCTGACATCCCTGTCGTCCTTGTCCTCCCTATCCCACTTCTAAGTGGGTGGACACCATCTCAACCTCAGACCACCTGGGGGCGATGAGGGTGCTAAGTGCAGCTGCGGAGCCAGCAACTCCACATATTAATCATAAATAGAAAAAAACTGCACAGCACTCAAGATATAGTGTGTTTGTTAAGTATATAATTCCACATGTGTTATTTCTTAGTTTTGATGCCTTCAGTGTGAATCTACAATTTTCATAGCCATGAAAATACAGAAAACTGTTTGATTGAGAAAGAAGGTGTATCCAAACCTTTGGTCTGTACTGTATATTTATATACGGTGTATATATATTGTGAGGTAGCAAGGGGAATGGTGGTAGAGGGACGCTATGTTTCCCCAAGGATGGTGAGCTACTGCATGTATGGGACAGGAGATGCTTACATGAGCATAGGTGAGGTAGGTATGGCCACCGTTACTGAGAACGGTGGCTGTTGGTAAAGCCTGTTATGGGACCTCATCTATGAGGAATGGGGGAAGGTTTTGGGCGGGCCTCCATTCCTCATCTCCCGCCCCAGGCTTTTGAAGTAGCTGGGAGGGAAAGACAGGTGGGAGAGATTAGGCCGGTGGAGACGGATGTCAAGGTGTTGTGAGAGGAGATCAGACTGGAGAGGAGTTCAGTCGGTGAAAGAGGAGCCTGTGAGAGCACAGGGAGCGTGTACTGGACCCCAAGGTGGGGTAGGACCCCTCGGCGAGCTCCAGGAGGAGCAGGTTTAGGGCCGACGCTGTTATCCTGATGTAAGGACTTTTTTACCCCTTGACCCCGGGTTCCCCGGTAACAGAGCCCAGAATAGGGGAAAGTCTCTCCCAAGGATCAGTCCATACGGCAGGGACTCTAACACTCCCACCTCATGACGACACTCCCCCTTTGGGGTTTTGATAGGGATTATGGCGGTAGGGTACTCTTTCAAGTCCCCATGAATGCACAAGACCCCCACATTACGTCCCGTGTAAGATGCGGACCCAGCCAAGGTGGCCTGCACCAGGGTGACAAGGCTTCCCGAGTCCAAGAGGGCAGCTGCAGGACATCCCGCCACCGTAACCTGACACATGGGAGAGACATGTGCAGGCTCCTGGGGAACAGCGGTATATACCGGGGAGGCATAGAGGGAGACGCGCCAGGCCGCACTGCAGTCCATAGGATCTGTGGTGATAGGGCAGTTTGCAGCAATGTGTCCTTGCTCTTGACACCTCCAGCACACAACAGTCTCCAGCTTCCTTGCCTGAGGGCCTGCAGGGGTGGGGGTGCGGGACAGAGTCCTGTATTTCTCGGGGTTGGTGACCTTGCGGGATTTGGGGAGCACACGGACTGGGGAAGACACTTTTAACAAGTTCTGGGTGGCCTCATAGCGTTCCACCAAACCGACCAGCTGGTTGGCATCGACAGGGTCCCCATGTCCCACCCACTGCTGTATGGCTGGGGGCAAGGCCCGCACAAACTTGTCCAGTACCACTCTTTCAACCATCTGCGCTGGGGACAACAGCTCCGGCTGTAACCATTTTTTTACAAGATGGACGAGATCATACATCTGAGACCGGACCGCTACAGTCTCTACATAGGCCCAGCGATGGACTCTCTGGGCACGGAGATACACATTCACACCCAATCGAGCTAGAATCTCGGCTTTTACCTTTTGATAGTCCCGGGCGTCTTGCTTGCTCAGATATGGCGCTACGACCTCCGACCATTGGTGTAGCGGCAGACTCTCTCGCTCTGCCACTCTCTCGAACCCCGCCAAGAAAGCCTCGACATCGTCCCCTGCGGTCATCTTTTGGAGGGACGCACGGACCCTCTTCTTGATGTCCTGCTGGTGATCAGCTGGTACGCTTGACCTCAGGGCGGTTAACTGTTCCATCAGGAGTTGGTTAGTTTGCTGTTGAAGTCTCAGGGCCTCCGTATGGCTGTGCTGCTGGGCCTGCAGCGCCTCAGCATACATCTGCTGTTGCTGCTTCTGCTGCAGGTTGGCTTCAACCAATGCCTTCACAACGTCCTCCATTGCTGAGCGCTGCTTTAGGGCTTGCTTCACCCAGGACATACAACTCGTCCTCTACAGCGGTTAGTGTATGCCTTACTGCATTGCCCACATTCTCCACCATATGTAGGGATCAGTCTCTATAGCAGCAGCAAGTAAGGCAGTGACACTCAGGCTCAGTCCAAAAACAAGTGTGTTTTATTGCACACAATGGCAAAGCAAACAAAAAAAAAGTCCTTACATCAGGATAACAGCGTCGGCCCTAAACCTGCTCCTCCTGGAGCTCGCCGAGGGGTCCTACCCCACTTGGGGTCCAGTACACGCTCCCTGTGCTCTCACAGGCTCCTCTTTCTCCGTTCGAACTCATGTATGGTAGACATCCCCGGGGCCTGCTCAACATAGCCAAGGAGGGATGGGAGCAGGAACCCACCCCCCACAAAAGTGTAGTCGAGCACATCGCGACCATGCAGGACCGGATGGCAGCGGTGATGCCGATAGTGAAAGAACACTTAGAGGAAGCCCAAAGAGCTCAAAGCCGGGTATATAATAGATCCGCTAAGGTCAGAACTTTTAACCCGGGTGACAGAGTCCTGGTATTAGTGCCTACTGTGGAGAGTAAATTCTTAGCAAAGTGGCAAGGGCCCTACGAAGTCCTAGAAAAGGTTGGTGAGGTCAACTACAAGGTATATCAGCCGGGTCGGAGAAAGACCGAGCAGATATACCATGTCAATCTGCTAAAAGCCTGGAAAGACAGAGAGGGTCTGGGTACAGAAGGGTCTCCCGCTGACCGTCCTCCCGCACTTGCTTTTCAGGCCAAGATAGTGCCTGAGGGGGCAGTGGCAGAAGTGACGGTAGCAGAAACCCTCACGAAAAACCAGCAGCAAGAGTCGCGAGAGTTTGTGGCCAGGAATACGGATGTGTTTTCAAAGGTGCCAGGGCGTACCTCGTTGATTAAACACGACATTGTCACCGAGCCCCAGGTAAAAGTTCGGATGAGGCCATACCGAGTACCTGAGGCACGGCGAAAGGCCATTTCAGAGGAGGTTCGTCAAATGCTGGAGTTAGGGGTTATTGAGGAGTCGAAAAGTGAATGGGCTAGTCCCATTGTGCTCATTCCCAAACCCGATGGGACGATACGGTTTTACAACGATTTCCGGAAGCTGAACGAGGTCTCTAAATTTGACGCTTATCCAATGCCACGAGTAGACGAGCTCATTGAAAGACTCGGGAAAGCCCGGTACTTCTCCACACTCGATCTAACTAAGGGATACTGGCAAGTACCCCTTACGGATAGCGCCAAAGAGAAGACCGCGTTCATCACTCCGGAGGGTCTGTTTCACTACCTGGTGTTGCCATTTGGCTTACATGGGGCTCCAGCCACGTTCCAAAGATTAATGGACATCGTGTTGAAGCCTCATCAGAGGTACGCCTCGGCCTATCTGGATGACGTCATCATTTTCAGCAGCGACTGGGAGAGCCACTTGGCCAAGGTACAGGCTGTGGTGGACTCTCTCCGGGCAGCGGGGCTGACTGCCAACCCCAAAAAGTGTGCTCTGGGAATGGAGCAGGCACGCTATTTGGGGTACGTGATAGGGCGAGGTATGATTAAGCCGCAGGTCAACAAGGTCGAAGCCATCCAGAGTTGGCCACAACCAAGGACAGTAAAGCAGGTGAGAGCCTTCCTAGGAATTGTGGGATACTACAGGAGGTTCATCCCCAATTTTGCCACACTCTCAGCCCCATTGACGGACCTTCTGAAAGGAAGATGGCCCGTCATGGTAAAATGGAACCCCCAGGCCGAGCATGCCTTTCTGGTCTTGAAGACGGTGTTATGCGGGTCTCCCATCCTTATTACACCTGACTTCACCCAAACCTTCATCGTTCAGACAGATGCATCAGAAGTAGGGCTAGGGGCAGTCCTTTCTCAGGAAGTTAATGGGGAAGAACACCCCGTTAACTACCTGAGCCGCAAGCTCACGCCTGCAGAGAAAAATTACAGTGTGGTCGAGAGAGAGTGCCTAGCCATCAAATGGGCCTTGGAAGCGTTGAGGTATTACCTGCTGGGGCGACGGTTTCGGTTGGTGACTGACCACTCCCCACTCACGTGGATGAGCCAGTCAAGAGAGAGGAATGCGCGAGTCACCAGGTGGTTCTTGTCGCTCCAGAACTTTAACTTCACGGTGGAACACAGAGCCGGGAGGCTGCAGGGCAATGCCGATGCTTTGTCCCGGACTCACTGTTTGGTGGCAGGAGTTCACCCCCCAGGGTTGAACTGAGGGGGGGGTGTGTGAGGTAGCAAGGGCAATGGTGGTAGAGGGACGCTATGTTTCCCCAAGGATGGTGAGCTACTGCATGTATGGGACAGGAGATGCTTACATGAGCATAGGTGAGGTAGGTATGGCCACCGTTACTGAGAACGGTGGCTGTTGGTAAAGCCTGTTATGGGACCTCATCTATGAGGAATGGGGGAAGGTTTTGGGTGGGCCTCCATTCCTCATCTCCCGCCCCAGGCTTTTGAAGTAGCTGGGAGGGAAAGACAGGTGGGAGAGATTAGGCCGGTGGAGACGGCTGTCAAGGTGTTGTGAGAGGAGATCAGACTGGAGAGGAGTTCAGTCGGTGAAAGAGGAGCCTGTAAGAGCACAGGGAGCGGTGTACTGGACCCCAAGGTGGGGTAGGACCCCTCGGCGAGCTCCAGGAGGAGCAGGTTTAGGGCCGACGCTGTTATCCTGATGTAAGGCCTTTTTTTTTGTTTGCTTTGCCATTGTGTGCAATAAAACACACTTGTTTTTGGACTGAGCCTGAGTGTCACTGCCTTACTTGCTGCTGCTATAGAGACTGATCCCTACAATATACTGTATATATATACTAGATGGCGGCCCAATTCTAAAGAATCGGGTAGTCTAGAATCCATATGTAGTTTGGTTACTAATAGTTACGGGAGTGCGGTGAAATGAATTTTGTGTATACAAGCGGCTTTGTGGGCAGAGTGGGCAGAGTGGTCAGCACAGCGCCGTGGGCAGAGTGATCAGCGCAGCGCCGTGGGCAGAGTGGTGAGTGCAGTGCCGTGGGCAGAGTGGTGAGTGCAGTGCCGTGGGCAGAGTGGTCAGCGCAGTGCCGTGGGCAGAGTGGTCAGCGCAGTGCCGTGGGCAGAGTGGTGAGCGCAGGGCCGTGGGCAGAGTGGTCAGCGCAGCGCCGTGGGCAGAGTGGTCAGTGCAGCACCGTGGGCAGAGTGGTGAGTGCACACACACACACATACACACATACACACTCCGCCATACTTATCACAGGCCCTGCGTCTTCCCCGCCGCCTGGATCCTCAGTCGACATGTCGCCGCCCCCGGACGACTGGATCCAATATGGCGTCCGGGAAGTCTCGCGAGACTTCCCGGACGCCATATTGAATCCAGTAGTTCGGGGGCGGCGACATGTCGAGTGAGCATCCTGCCGGCAGACTCAGGACCGGTGGTAAATATGGTGGAGTGTGTATGTGTGTATGTGTGTGTGTGTGTGCACTCACCACTCTGCCCACGGTGCTGCACTGACGGCGGACTCAGGGCCAGTGGTAAGTATAGCGGTGTGTGTGTACTATGTGTGTTGTGTGTGTGTGTGTGTGTGTGTGTCCCCGTGTTCCCCCCACCGCGCTTAATGCTGCCATCTTGCCTCACCCTCAACGGGTGTACAGCTCCGGTGACGTCACCGGACAAAGTGACGGAAGTCTAGACAAAGTGACGGAAGTGCCTTCGGCTTTTAGATATATATATATACATATATATATATATATATATATATATATATATATATATAGTGCCCCTGCAGATTGGTCACCACTAGAAGTTGCAGCAACCGGGATCGGTAAGTTCAGTCACCCCAAACACACACCCAACACACTCCGATCCCAAGACTAGGGAATGTATGCCCAGCAACGAGATAGCAGGAGGTTACAATTAGAGGGAGGGAAAGTTAGATAGGAACCGATCCAGAAAGGAAACAAAACCAGGAAACACCACAGTTTAGTTAGTAGTGAGGAGCCAGTTAATCAGTTGAGTCAAGGAGTTCAGTCTAGTCAGATGGAGAGGAAAGAACACCATCATAACATGAGACTGAAAGGACATGGACCCGATGGCCTGTACTATCCTAAGGATTGTCCGGGTCCCGAGCTACAGAACGTATAAACGCAGAAGGAGTCCTAGGGGCATATATAGTGAGCAATCCATTTGTGTGCCCGAATTAGCGGGAAAGCTGAAGGACTGGGGTAGAAACCAGTTGTGCCGGCTCTGAGGTGGCCAGGACGCTCCACGCCCAAACCACGAACCCGGCGGGATGTGGGGTCTTTATGTCCCGTGACCCAAAAGCCGGCGCATGGAAGAGAAGGCTGCCGTACTAGGGTCAGGGGACCAGGCAGGTCACCCGACAAAGGCCCGTGGCCGCTGGATCATAGCTTTGAGTGTGGAAGAGTAAGAAAGAGAGGCCCATGGAAATGAACACAAAAGAGGTGATCTGGATAAGCCATCTCAGCTGATGAATGACTACCGGAGCCGTCACTGCACTGTCTTGTAACTTGAACACCTGTCGAGAAAGCTAAGTAAATTGGGTTTAAGCTCAGCACTGTGTGAGACTGTTATTCCTGCGCCTGAGGAGAGGTAAACTGAATCATCAAGCCGGCAGCAGGAGCCTGCATGAGAGTGTCCATTTTGGATCCAACTTAATTTTTTTCAATGGGAAGAGGATCATGTGACATATCAAACTTATTGAGAATTTCATAAGAAAAGAAAAACAATGGTGTGCTTGGTTTTAACATAGCTTAATTCTTTCAAAATTATTTACAAGTTTATGACCACTTATAAAATGTGTTCAAAGTGCTGCCCATTGTATTGGATTGTCAATGCAACCCTCTTCTCCCACTCTTGACACACTGATAGCAACACCGCAGAAGAAATGCTAGCACAGGCTTCCAGTATCCATTGTTTCAGATGCTGCACATCTCGTATCTTCACAACATAGAAAATTGCCTTCAGATGAGTGATGAGGCAAACTTTTTTATGAATGGTGAAGTTAACAAACAAAACCACTACTATTGGTCTGACACTAACCCACAATGGATAGATCCCTCCAAGACTGTTGGCACACAAAGATTGATGGTATGGTGTGGTTTATGGGGTACAAAGATAGTGGGTCCATTCTTCATCAATGGAAACCTCAATGCCACTGGATATCTGAATCATGTAAAAATTTAAGATCTTCAGTGGCATTGGAAGAATGCCAAAAGCCCTGCATGCAGATAATGGAATAGAATATACAAGTGGTAAGGTGCAAACCATTTTGAAAAAGGAATGGAATTGTGTTCCAGACTACCATTCCATACAACCCAGAACAAAATGGCATTGCAGAGAGAAAGAACCACACTCTCTGTGAAAGTGGAAGAAGTATGTTGTTTGATGTGAATCTACCTACAACGTATTGGGGAGAAGCCATCATCTCAGCTTGCTATCTTCAAAACAGACTGACAGGTAAAACCACAAATAAAACTCCATATGAGCTATGGAACTGCAAGAAACCTAACCTGTATTACCTCAGGATATTTGGAAGCAAAATATTTGTATATGTTCCCAAAGAAAAAAGTGGAAATCACATGCAAAGCAAGGAATCCAGATGGGCTATCGCAAAAGTCAAAAAGGGATACAGAATCCTGCACCCAGAGACCTACACAGTAACAATCAGCAGAGAGGTAGTGATTGTTGAAAACTCTGTATCGCTCAAATTCCATGAAGTTACACCAAGTTATTCAACCTAAGAAACAAGTACAAAAATCTGATTCACCAAATCCAGACACCGAAAAGGAAAACACTGAAGTTTGGGAAAGCTCTGTAGCCACCAAGGAAGAAACAGAAGAACCAAGTCAGGAGATCAGAAAGACCAAACAAAGGTATTCCAGCTAGACACCTTTTCTATTATGATCAGAACACTTCCTGAAGCAGGGCCACAGTCATGGCAAGAGATGCAAAAACTGCCTGTCCACAAGAAGCAGAAGTGGATAAATGCTGTTAATGAAGAGATGGAGTCCCTTCACCAACTCCAGAGATGGGATCTTACGAAGCTACCACAAGAAAAAAGAGCTATCAGATGTAAGGGTGTCTTCAAAAACAAATATGACTCAGAATGTAAAGTTTAAGGCAAGATTGTGATGCTACATTTTCTCCAGTTGTGAAGCAAACCACATTCAGAACTTTAATGTCCGTAGCTGTAGTTCAACAGATGACAGTGAGACATTTTGACATCAAAACAGTCTTCCTACATGGTGACATTGAAGAAGAGTTGTACATGAGCCATCCTGAGGGATATAATAAAAAAGGTGAAGAGCACCTTGTTTGTAAAATGCTAAAATCTTTATATGGACTTAAGCAGTCAGCAAGAGCTCAAAGATGAACAAAGTTTTGATGGATGAAGGATTTAAAAGATCTCAAGCTGATCCATGTTTGTATATGAAAAATGTAGCAAAGGGGTGGATGTATGTTCTCCTGTATGTAGACAATCTAATCATGTCTCATCAAGATGAAAAAGAAATTGCATAGCTAGGTGAAATTTTCAACCAGCACTTTGAGACTAAGGACCTTGTAAATTTGACATATTATTTGGGCATCCAAATCCAGAGAGAAGAGGATGGGAGTTTACTTCTCAACCAAAGTTCTAAAATTTCCGGAATCCTAATCCAGTTTGGAATGTCAAAAGCCAAAGGTGTGGCAAAATTGATCCATCCTACTTAAAGTTGGTGTCACACGCTTAGATTGTGCTGATCTTGCTCGATGCTGCTGTGTGTGTTGTGTTTGCATTTCTTCAAGACCTGCATGAGGTACATATGTGAAGGTCTTGTGCTCAGCTGCTGGTTGATGGGTTGATGTGAGGCTTGGGTGTGACTCACCTGGAATCCCCTCCCATAAATAGCTTTCTCCCTCCTCTGTCAGACACCACCGATAGAGTTAGTTTACTCTTGGTCATTGTGCTGTGCAGATGCTTGCTGCTGGGCTGAAGTCTTTGCCTTGGGGGTAGCTGCGATTCTGTATCCATGGGTGGAGGTAGGGGCCCTCAGCCTAGGGCTAATCAGGAGCTCAGGAAAATAGGGTGGAGACTCAGACCTCCTCACCTTCAGAGGTACCTCCGAGGGCAGGGCGAGTTTGGGACCCCCAGTGTAAGGGTCAGTTTAGCTCCCCCTGAATACCTTCGCCCATCACACCATCCAGTTACCTGATTCCCTCACCTCCTAAGTGTGACAGTTGGAAGGAGAAAAAGATCTGCTACCTAGCAATGAGAGTTACAGACAAGCAGGCGGGGCGCGTCTGTACAGAGTAGCCACAACTCGTCCAGATATTACAGCCACAGTCGGAATTCTCTGCCGACGAGTAAGCAAGCCACGCCAAAGAGACTGGAATGCAATTAAGAGAATTCTACAGTATCTTAAAATAACTCAAAGGCTAAATCTTAAGATATCTGCATCAAGAGATCTCACTCTCAGAGGTTATGTGGATGCAGATTGGGCTGGAGAATCAAGTGATCAGAAATCAACAAGTGGTTACTTGTTCAAGTAAGGAGAAAATTCAATTTATTGGTCCAGCAGAAAACAAGTGTCGTCCGTCGCATTGTCTTCTACAGAAGCAGAATATATGTTTGCTGCTTACGCAAGTCAAGACGTAATTTGGTTGAAACAACTTTTGGAAGATTTCTGCAAATCTTAAAATCAGCTAAGTTATCTATGAGGACAATCAAGGATGCATTAATCTTGGCTCACACAGGAAGAGCATGTGACTGTATCCAATTCCTGCGTCTGTGTATGAGAGAGAAGCAACTGCAAGATGCTGCACAGAGACTAAGGCACATAAGATATGTTTATTCCTGATTTATTATGCTTATTTGTTCCTGTTTTGTTGCTAAATAAAGAAGCTCTGTTGTCACATATTTGGACAGTATCCTGAATAATCTGCTGCCAACAAAAAATTATGAATATATGTTTCTCCTTTTTCTGTACATATTCATACTCTCATTATGTCATAGTTTTAAGGTTGAAAACAGATAAAAGTATACTTGGTTCAACCTATCATCTAATGTATTGATCCAGAAGAAGGCAAAAATTCCACGAGGCACATGTTCTTTGCTCCACATTAGGAAAAAAAATCCTTCCTGACTTCACATTCAGCAATCAGTTCAATTCTCTGGATCAAAATCTCATCTCCAGAATCTACTTGACAAATCATTTTTCCATTATGAATAACTTCTTTCTGGACACATATCAGGACTATTATTTCTGAACAAGCCAGAAAGATAACAAGTGTTATAAGAGACCCCTGCAGCCTTGGTCAACAGAAGAAACCCCAAAGATCAGTGAAGAATGAAAAAAGGCAAAAACAGAAGATAACAAGCAGGAAGCAAATAACATCAGTAAAAAACTACAGAGAGCCATTCAAGCAGATAAAGATTTTGTTTCCTAAAAGATATGTACAGATATATAAAAAGAAGATTTGAAGGGAAGACCAGGAAGGCATACCAAAAGTTTAAAAAGATGCAACAAAAGTTTAAACCAAGAGTGGGAATGTTGAAAGAAGTCAATGGGAACAAACAAACTGAGCAAGAACAGATCAAGCAAAGATGGAAAAAATACACACAGCATCGCTTCAAAAACAATTCAGTGATACAGGAAGAGACTGAAAAGTGGTTGTTGCAATAAAGTATCAATGAAACAACAAAGCACCTGGATATGACAATACCCAGTAGAGGTAATACAGTCTCCTAAATCAGCAGTTGATGCCATTACATGCCTTTATCAAAAATACTACTGAAGATCCTACAAAGATGGCTATAGCCTTATTTGACAAAGTTCTGCCCGAACAACAATCAGGATTTAGAAAACGCAGAGGAACAGGAGATGTAACATTAGATAGATAATGGAAAAGGCCAAGGAGCTCTATTTTTACTTTTTCAACTAAAGCAAAGCCTTCGACTGTGTTGATCACCATAAACATTTGAAGTACCATGAAGGATATAGGTGTTCCACACCATCTGATCAGCCTCATTAGGAACGTCTACATTGACCAAGAAGAGGTCCGAACAGAACACAGCAACATGGCATGGTTCAAAGTAGAGTGAGACATCATAAAGGCTGCATACTATCTCCATTTCTCTTCAGATGATATGCAGAAGCTATTTTGAGGAAGGCTGGAATTACTGGGGAAAAAAAAGGAATCAAAATTGCTGGACAATTATCAACAATCTTAAATATGCAGATGATACAACATAGATGAAATGATGGACTTACAGATTGTCAAGATGGAAAGCTTGAACATGGAACTCCTACTAAATACAAAGAGGTAAAAGATAGTGACTACTGCCAGGTTTGACTGGGACATATTTGAGATGGACAGCGAAGGCGATGAATTGAAAGTTGTAAAGGAATTCAATCTACTTGAATCTATGATCACTCAAGATATAGTCATGACACCGAAAGTCACTAGACAAGGCTTTCAAATCCAGGAACATTTCACTGGTGACAAACACGGCATGTACATAGTCTGGTCTTTTCTGTAGTAACTTGGATGCTAAACCTGCACAATAAAAAAAAGACAGACGAATAGGCAACACCCTCAAAATGTGGTGCTTGAGAAAAATATTATCAATGCCATGGATGGCAAGAAGAACAAACAAATGAATTTTGGAAGCAAGGATCACCAAACTTCAACTTGCCTACTTTGGACACATCATACTAAAAAAAGGAATCACTGGAGAAGGACGTCATGGTAAAAAGAATGGAAGGATTAATTCAAAGAGGAAGACCAGCAAACCAATGGCAAGATAAAGGTGGAGAAGACCCTGGTGGACCCATCTAGGCTTGCAATACATTGATCTTCCTAAAGAGATCGAGACGAAGGCCATTATATAATACTAAATAATAAGATCATATTTAAGACTTCATTATTTCAAGCTGAATAACCTAAAGCTTAATAAGCTGTCTTTTTACTGTACTTTATACATTTCCCTAATAACCTTGGTCTCTCTTATCTGCACCCGCTCTAGTTCAGCCAAGTCCTTAATTGCATGTGCACTGGCACTCAAAATTGTACACAGGATGCAAACCCCCATGCCTGGGTTGCAGGAGACTGAGCTCCGGTGTCCAGACGCATGTGTTACCTATCAGAGGAGCCAGCAGCCTCCTGCTAGGTGCAATGGGTATGAAAAGTGGCGAAATTCTGGTGAGTTATTTTTTAAATTTTAAGTCCTATTTTCAGTGAATCTGAAGCCATTTATTGTCAAACTACTGTGTTTTCTCTTTTAAATCATATTGACAACCAAAAACATTCAAATGACCCCGATCAAAAGTTCTCAAAAGTCACTAGACAAGGCTTTCAAATCCAGGAACATTTCACTGGTGACAAACACGGCTTGCACATAGTCTGTTCTTTTCTTAAGTAACATGTGGATGCTAAACCTGCACAATAAAAAAAAAGACAGACGAATAAGCAACACTCTCAAAATGTGATGCTTGAAAAGAATACTATCAATGCCATGGATGGCAAGAAGAAACAAATCAATTTTGGAAGCAAGGAACACCAAACTTCAACTTGTCTACTTTGGACACAAAGTGCGGTCCTTAATACCGTGTATTGCCCCCTCTAACATTAATGACACCTTGAAGTCTTTTGTGGTAGTTGTGGATGAGGCTCTTCATTTTCTCAGATGGTAAACCTGCCCATTCTTCTTGGCAAAAAGCCTTTTTTGCATGAACTGCACACTTCAGTTCTCCCCAGATTGGCTCAATGATATTGAGGTCAGGAGACTGGTATGGCCACTCCAGAACCATCACATTGTTCTTCTGTAGCCAATAACAGGTCGACTTGGCCTTGTGTTTTAGATCATTGTCATGTTGAAACGGCTAAGTACATCACATGCGCAGTTTTCAGGCTGATGAGTGCAAATTTTCTCCAGTATTTGCTGATAACATTCTGCATTCATCTATTTTGCAAGTTTGACCAAGTTTCCTGTGCCTTTGTAGCTCACACATGCAGTAAGAATAGTGTTCCTTTCATAATAGGCCTTGTTGACACCTCTCCAAATGTAATGTTTATGGTCGTTGCCAAAAAGTTTGATTTTGGTCTCATCATTACCTTGTTCCAAAAGTTTGGAGGCTTGTCTCCATGCTGTTAGGCATATTGTAGGTAAGATATTTAGTGGCATCTGTGCAGTAATGGCTTTCTTCTGGCGACTCAACGATCCAGCCCACTTTTTTTCAAATGCCTCCTTATTGTGCATCTTGAAACAGCCACACTGCTAGTTTTCAGTGAGTCCTGTATATCAGCTGAGATTATTTGTGGGTTTTTCTTTGCATTTCCTGGCAGTTGTGGCCAAAATTTTTGTTGGTCTACTTGATTGTGGTTTGGTTTTTACAGAGCCCCTGATTTTCCATTTGTTAATCACAGTTTGAACACTGTTGACTGGCATTATCAATTCCTTGGATATATTTTTGTATCTCTTCCCTGTTTTATACAGTTCAACGATCTTTTCTCGTAGATCTGTTGACAATTCTTTTGCTTTCCCCATGACTCACAATCCTGAAATGTCAGTGGCTAGATGAAAGATGCAAGAGTCTGTCTGGATCCCAGAAACTCACTCAGCTTTTATGCGCACACACACTGTTTATAAGCAAACCTGTCACAGGTGGGGATATTATCTTTATTAGCCATTTAAACCCATTTGTGTCAACTTCTGTGCATGTTATTAGGCCAAAATCACCAGGGTATGTGAACTTTTGATCCGGGTCATTTGGATGTGTTTGGTTGTCATTATATGATTTAAAAAGAGAAAATACAGTAGTTTGACAATACATGGCTTCACCCAGCCACTAACCATGAGTGGAAAAAACTTTTTGTGTTATGATTCATATTCTTGGAAAAAATGCCAAGAAAGCAAAAAATCTGCAGGGGTATGTACATTTTTTAGTACAACTGTATCTCCTCAAATAAGCTCATCATATTAGTCTAACAGAACTAATACCTCATAAACCCCTGTTGATGCTGGAATACTGGCTATTTTTATTGAGAGACTGCAGAATACCCTCTCTGAAATTTTGCCAGCAAATCCTGCCTTCATTTGCTTACAGGCTATGACAGTCTGTCCTATTTCCCCGTGCCATTCAATGTGATGTAATAGCTGCAAGGCATTATGGGAAAACCCGTGCGGTCACGACTTAGGTCATGTGATCCTTCTGTAACTGATGTAGACTTCCTTTATGTGTATAATTAAAGCCTACATTATTATTTCTTTTTGCCTAATCGAATTGAAAACTGTTTGAATTCAATGGGACCTGCACATTTCACACAATTCATTACAAATTCAAATAAAATTCAATTTATTTCCTCACCTTTATTTTAGGCGTTTTATTTGGTAGATTTCCAGTTTTTCAAACAGGATCATTTTTGTATGTCAAATATAAATTGAGTGGTTGACTACTGATAAATGGGCATTGCATCGAATTTCCAACTGGACTTGTTGTTTCATGAGATTCACTTATTATTTTTATACATTGTTTATACATTGTAATGTCTTGTCTTAATAGAAAATTGAAACGAAGTACAGCCCTCATTGCCCCTGAACAGGTGTTAAATCCTATTCTTGCTTGGAGTTGAATAGTTACCATTTCCTGAAAATTGGCATATGTGGGTTCCCTGCTCTAACAAGTGTGACCCCATATTGATGCTGAAGCCTGTCCCTACACTAATCATGAAACATCTAAACTGAAACAAAAATCTCCATGATCCTCGACTCAGCAGCTCAGTATATGATGCTGAACTTTATTGCTCTTTTCGCGGAGGACAATTCCTGAGAGAACTATTAATAATGGCTACAACATAAACACAACATAAAGACATCTTCCTGTCGTTTTAGAAGCTAAAAGTCGTTAGCCCAATCTTTCCACAATAAATACCATCTAAAATTCATTTTATACTCCACTGCAGATACTAGTTATGATATAGCTTATTCATTTTGCATTGGTGTATGGTAAAATATTACTCAATTTAATTTGGGCAGGAAAGAATCTACTAATAAAGCCTCCCATAGAATATAGAACATTTAATGCTGGATAAACAAGGTAAATATACATTTTGGTCCCTATCTATCATCTTAAATTGAATTTTACAACTTGTCGGGAATGCTCATCGGTTTGGGAATCTGTGAATAAACTGGGTATCTAGGACAGATATCTAGGGGGATATTAAAATGTACCTCCTGTAATTTATTTCTCATTTTAACAGAAGCATCATGATTTATTACTTTGTGATTTTTGTCATTATACTTAATCATGGATTGGTTATCTATGTCATTTCCACTGGGCACCACTCATACACTCTGGCAGCAATGTAAAATCTGAGCAACTAGCTGCTGCTAGAAGGACTAAGAAGGGCACAGTATATGTGAATACAGAACTTATTCTAACTGTATATCAACTCATTTCCTTCCTAAGAGTTGATATTTGTTACACTAATTTTAGATAGTTGTGACAAGAAATCTGCCCTTGAGCTTTAGCTCGTTATGAACTTATATCAGTGAACAATGGCTTTAATCCTTCACCTTCACCCACATTAGAGATTTGTGATGCCCATTCCAATATAAGATAAAATATATGTTTGTACCGTGTTAGCCAGTAGATAGAAAAATATTAAAATCTGAGAGTCCTCAGTGATTGATACCTTTCAATGGCTAACTGAGAAGAATCAGATTTCATCTTATACCAGCCTGAAGAAGAGACCTGAGCTGTGTCGAAAGCTTGCTATTTGTTACCATCTTTTCAGTTAGCCATTAAAAGGTGTCAACCATTGAGGACTCTCAGATTCTGATATTTTTCATTCCGATTCATGGCATTTCCAAATATGCTATAAATGCATGCCAATCTGGATTTAACCCTAAGACCCACAAGTATTCTGAGAACATTTGTATATGTATATATAATGTCAATGAGCATAGACAGGTGGACAGTGTCTGTACACTTATAGAAGTTCTTAGAATTGTTCAGAAATCATATTCTGCATTATTCAAAAATGTTACATCCTACATCGCTTACACAATGTTTTGCTCCATTAATGAACTTACAGCAAAAATCTAGATGTATAGTATTCATTTAGAAACTCACCCTGATACTAGTCACCCACAAACCAAGCTACATCAAGCACATAGAAGTATTCAATTAACCACAGTACTAATGTGGAGCCCACTGGGACGGGGTACTCGGTGCCGGACCGGTGTACTGCTGGGGATGTCACGGCGGTCCTAGTCCGGACCGTGTCCCGGGCCCGCACAATAAAATGGGGGTTATTTACAGGGGATTTGTCACTCGTGACGCCACCCACTATATGCGGCCAGAAATGGGGCCGCCGCTGCTGCAGAACCTCCGGGGATGATGGGATAGCAGCTTGGATAGAATAGTTCCTGTGGGCAGAACTGGGTTCCCCGGGGCAGTGGTAGTAGTAGTTAAAGTCTGTGAGGATAGTTATTGCTGCTGCAGGAGAGTAGGGGTAGCAGTAGAGATGATGAGAGTAGAGGTAATCGCAGTATATGAGTGCAAACGGGGCTTTAGTATAAGGATCACACACACTCACGGTTTCTGTTGTTTTCCAAGTCTTTACTTGCAGATGGTATATCACAATATTGTCCACGGAGTCTGTACCAGGTTGCTCCCACCCTGACCGGGTCCTTGGCTTCCTACTTAAGCGCTGTGTGTGGCCCTGCTGCTGCTTGTAGCTGTACTGCTGGCCCTGTCTCTGCTCACGGGTACCAATATGCTGGGCAACTTGAGTCCTCTGTGTCACTCACCCCTCCGTGTTGCTTTGCTATGGTGCTGTGAAGATGGTGGACCTTCACTATGCCGGTGTTTACTGTCCTTCTGTCTCAGGCACTGCCTCGGATCCGGTGTCCGTCTTAAGCGCCTTTCCGGGGTTAAGTTTGGGGTAACTCTTTATCCCGGGTATGTTCCTCTGTTCCTCTGTCTCCTCTCCTCAGACCTCTCAGGACCTCCACTTCTACTTGGCTCTGCTCCTGCTCCAGACTAGACTCCAACTCTCCTCTGAACTGAACTAACTGTCACTCTTGCTCTGTGGTAAACAACTTCGCTCCTCCCACTAGTGCAGCTCCTCCCACTTACTAGTGTAGTGTTGTGTGGGGTTTCTGTGGCACATTAACCCTTGGGGTGCCACATTAACACCCAATGCACGGTATCCATCCCAGACATTTAACTTCAGTTCTTCTTAGACCCATTGATATGAAAACGGAAAGCCCTTATTTCTCTAATATATTATATTTAGCTTGGACATATAGTTAAACATGAATAATTGGTTATAAATTGTTTATAAATCTTTTCTTGGCAATCATTTCTGCTTTGTTTACTCGGCACATAGAGTTGACTTCCCAATAAATCCATTTCATTTGCTTTGTACTGTGAAATGAAAAGTGATTTCGTACCTCTGCCTTAGGAAATCTTTTCTTTGACTTTTCATGTTCTTTTCAAGGACTTTATATTTTAATCCCAAGATCACTTTCAAAACTCTGAGTTGCATTTATGTGGAATTTACACTTGACATCTGCTTCATAAATACACAGGATCACTTGTTAAAAGCACACTATACCTATCAGCTCTCTAAGAGTCTCCGAGCCTCCAAGGGATTAGTCTGCAGTGTTCAAACTATTAGTTGAATAAATCAAACTGGGACCAGTGGACTGTAACATTTTTACAGGGAGCACCATTATTCTATCAATTAAAATGTAAATGTGTGCATATCTACAGCTGATTGACTGCAATATTAATAGGCAGACAAAATCATATAATTGTGGCTGGAACCAGGGGACATATTTGATCTCATCTCAACTTTTAATTTGTGTATTAAATCCTGCTTTGATTGGAGATTTTCATGGTTTATTGCACGCAGCGTTAATATGTCTTCGAAGGCTTTTCTTTTTAATATCACAATTTATATTTTTACTATTAAACTGGATTCTTAAGTTTATTAGATGGAATGTGAGAAGTGAATTTAATCGCTCACAGTGATCAGTGAATTACTAGAAAGATATAAGGAGTCACTCTACGTGGAGCTATTTGAACAAAAAGGGTCCAGTTGTGGCCTCCTAAAGTCTGTGTCACTCCAGCCACAATTTATACTATGAGAAATATCTTGACTATGCACTTTTCTTGAGAAATATTCCAATTTAAGTGTTTTTAAAATGTTTATGTTTATCATTGTACTTAGCATTTATAGCCAGATTAAAGGATTTATCCAGGATTTTTCAAAACGTAGGTAAAACCAGGAAATAATTTAACAAGATAAACCAAGCATTGCATACATATTAACCTATGTTCCAGCTCTGTCACCCCAGTTCTTCAGCAATAGAATCATTATTCACAAAGAAAGTAGAGAATTAAGTCATGCAAAAAGAACTTTTCTTAACTTCAAAATGATAATAATGTTCATTACAGGAGTCCAAATGATCACATGATTAGTAGAAGCAGCACATTTTGAGTGATTCAGCACTCTTAATCATTAACTGGACTTCATTCTATACTATACTGAGGTCCAGACTTCACTTAGAAGGGAGAAGAGTTAAGTGGTGACTCTGTTTTCTGCATATACAGAATCATTATTGTTTTACATTATTTCCCACCTATAGCCATTTTATTTAATCCCAAATAACCCATTTAAACTGGAAACAAGATAGGCCAAATCTAATATGTAAAGCTGAGTGTATGTTGTGCGTGTGTATTTGTGTATATATATCATAGCCGTGCCCCTTCATATAACCCCGCTCACTCCACATAGCCCCACCCACTTCATAGCCACCCACTTCACATAGCCATGCCCTCTCCAGTTAGTCCCTCCCTCTATGGGCAGGACTATATAATATAATGCAGCCTCTGAATGTACCTGTGTGTGTATGTATGTCTATGGAGAGGGAGGAAGTAGAGGTAGAACCAGACAACATTCTATAGAAGAGAGAGAAGCTAGAGGCAGAACCAGACAACACTGTATGGTGGGGTAGGAGCTAAAGGCTGAACAAGACAACCATTCTAAGGAGGGAGAGGAACTAGAGGCAGACCCAGACAACATTCTATGGAGGGGGAGGAGCTAGAGACAGAACCAGGCAACATTCTATGAAGGGGAGGAGCTAGAGGCAGAACCAGACAATTTTCTTTGAAGGGAAAGGAACTAGAGGCAGAACCAGACAACATTGAATCGTGGGGTAGGAGCTAAAGGCTGAACAAGACAACCATTCTAAGGAGGGAGAGGAACTAGAGGCAGAACCAGACAACATTCTATGGAGGGGGAGGAGCTAGAGACAGAACCAGACAACATTCTATGTAGGGGGAGGAGCTAGTGACAGAACCAGACAACATTCTATGAAGGGGAGGAGTTAGAGGCAGAACCAGACAATTTTCATTGAATGAGAAGGAACTAGAGGCAGAACCAGACAACATTGAATGGATGAGGAGCAGCTAGAAGCAGAAACAGACAGCATTCTATGGAGGGGGAGGAGCTATACACAGAACCAGACAACATTCTATGGAGGGGAGGAGCTAGACAGAACCAAACAACATTCTATGAAAAGGGAGGAGCTAGAGGCAAAACCAGACAACATTCTAAGGAAGGGGAGGAGCTAGAGGCACAACTAGACAACATTCTATGGAAAGGGAGGAGCTAGAGGCAGAAATAGATAACATTCTATGGAGGGAAGGAGTTAGAGGTTTTGATTTGTAAAAATACATTTTCTGTCTATTTAGTTTGTGACGTTTATGTGGAAAATACTCATTCTATTTTGTTAAAACTAAGAACAATTAGTTACTATGCCAGGGCAATGCCAGGATCTACAGATAGTATATAATATCATTACCCAAAATTAAATAAGAAGATATACTGATAAAGAACACCGCTCTCTCCTGGTTCTTTTCCTATCTTTTTGAGTGTTCTTTCAGTGCATCATTCACTGGCTCCACTTCCTCCCCTTTTTCTCTCACTATTGGGTGTCTCAGGGTTCAGTCCTTGGCCCTCTTCTGTTCTCTCGCTATACGGCCCTGATTGGACATATCATCAGCAGATTTGGCTTCCAGTACCATCTCTACAATATGCTGATGAAACACAATTATGCAGCCCCTGACCTTACCCCTGCTGTATTACAGAACACCAATGACTGTCTAGCTGCAGTTTACAACATCATGCCTGCTCTCTATTTGAAACTCAACCTTTCCAAAACTGAACTTCTTCTGCTTCCACCCTCCACTAACCTCCCTAAATCTGACATTTCCCTCTCAGTGTGCGGCACCATGATAATGCCTAGGCAGCGGGCTCGCGGGTGTTATGTTCGACACTGATCTCTCCTTCATCTACTATATACAATCCATTCTTGACACTTGCACCTGAAGGACATTTCTAGAGTCTGCCCCTTTCTCACCATGGAAACAACAAAAATCCTCACCGTAGCCCTAAAGCATTCCCGCCTTGACTACTGCAATTCTCTATTAATCAGCCTCCCCCTCTCTAAACTTTCCCTTCTCCAGTCCATCCAAAATGCAGCAGCCAGAATCACCTACCTGGACAATCGTTACTCTGATGCCTCGGCTCTGTGCCAGTCATTGCACTGGCTGCCCATACACTACAGGATCCATTTCAAACTGCTTGTTCTCACCCACCTTACAGATAGTGAGTCCTGAGGGCATTCCTGGCTATGGAGTCATCACTGGCACGGGGCTCCTCCCCGCCTCCGCCACCAGGCATCACAGCCTCGCTGTGCGCCTGTATGGTGCATTTAGTTTGCCATGCAGCAGGGGGTTGACAGGTCCTCTTTAATTATTGTATTGTACTTTTTACACTGATTCTATGATTATTGTATTGTACCTAATTACTGAACTGTATTTTTTACATCGTTTCTCTGCTTTATTTATTGTACTTTTTACATTGATTCTCTGGTTAGTGCATTGGATTTTTTAATATTGATTCTCTACTTTAATTACTTACTGTATTGTATAATTTTTGTTATCTATGACCGTTTGTATATCACTGTATTGTAAAGCGCTGCGGAATATGTTGGCGCTATATAAAAAAAAATTTATTATTATTATTTTAATTGAAAAACAAAATGTAAGATCAGCTTTGCAGCATAATTGCATTTCATTTATATAAAGAATGGTAAAATCTCAGTAGTTGTATCAGATGGTTAGTATTTATCATTTCTTGGGGAAGGTAGACTTTGTAGATTTTGGATGCTAGTGTGGTACAACTCCAAACACCTGATCATTTTAATTCGACTTTGCATGATATACTGTCTTCATGAAAACAAAACAGCTATTCCCTTAACTCAAGACTGAAAAATTGAATATATTATACAGAGAATAGATCCATGTTCAGGTTTATTATATCATTCCAAGTTGTATCTAATTTAAATAATTATTAATAGATAAAAAAGAAAAATACACACACATATAGTCCATGCTGATGCCAGAAATGCCCTTAGGAATTCACATGAAAAGGAAACTCTGATTAAAAGAAAAGCCAGCAGGTGACAATGCCAGGTTTCTGCGTTTGCATGTGGAAAGCAGGACTCAGTGCAGGTTTGTGGATTTTTGTTAGTACCGTATATACTCGTGTATAAGCCGAGCCGTGTATAAGCCGACCCCCCTACTTTTGACCCCAAAAACTGGGAAAACTTATTGACTCGCGTATAAGCCGAGGGTGGACTCCAGCACAGTGTATACGGCTGCCCTCAGCAGCAGCAGCAGCAGCGCCGCAGGGGGTACACAGGCTGCCCCCAGCAGCAGCAGCAGCGCAGCAGGGGGTACACAGGCTAACCCCAGCAGCAGCAGCGCCGCAGGGGGTACACAGGCTGCCCCCAGCAGCAGTAGCAGCAGCACAGGGGGTACACAGGCTGCCCCCAGCAGCAGCAGCACAGGGGGTACACAGGCTGCCCCCAGCAGCAGCAGCACAGGGGGTACACAGGCTGCCCCCAGCAGCAGCAGCACAGGGGGTACACAGGCTGCCCCCAGCAGCAGCAGCACAGGGGGTACACAGGCTGCCCCCAGCAGCACAGGGGGTATACAGGCTCCCCCCCCCCTCACAGTAAAGCCTCCCCATGCTGCCGCTGCTCACTGTAAAATTAATAGTGTTATTAGCTCTCACCCTCGCTCCTGGCTGTGCATCTTCCCTCCTTACTGCTTGTCCTGTGACCGGGGCTCACCGTGATGATGTCACCGGCCGGTCACATGACACGCAGGGAGGAGGGAGGATGCACACTGAGCCCTGAGAGACGGTGAGAGCTAATAACACTATTTATTGTACACTGACCAGCGGCAGCATGGGGAGGCTTTACTGTGGTGGGGGCGCCATACTGTTATGGGGAGCCTGTAATGGGATATGCACTGCTCCCCCCGCGGATGGGCGGGGGATGCAGTGCATATCATGAATAAGTTATGAGCGGCTCCACGTCACGAGCCGCTCATATTATAGCCTTCCCCCACCTCCTCCAGCCTCCTCCTGCTCCCGGACACAGCCCCCACCTCGTACAAAAGTATATGACTCGTGTATAAGCCGAGGGGGGGACTTTACAGCCCAATTTTTGGGCTGAAAAACTCGGCTTATACACGAGTATATACGGTAATTGTTTAGTTTTTAAACCTCCATTGTGGAAGGGAGAAGCAGGTACAGGGTACCAACTGGAATGCCCAATTTTTTTTTTTAAATTTACAGCTCATCTTTTGATAGAATTTAGCTCAATATTAAACAAATGTTAACTAGTGATAAGCAGCTGGGAATTGGTATATTTAGGCTAAGAAGGGGCAAATAACCATATACTTTCCCAGCCTGGTAATATCAGCCTGCAACTGTCTGCTTTACCTTGACTGCTTATCAAAAAAAAGGAGGGGACCCTGTGCCATTTTTTTAATCTATTTATTTATTAGGATAACCAGGCTAAACACTAGTGTGGTCCAATGTCAATTGAAGTAATATTTTTTAGGCTGAGGTCATCTGTGATTTGTCAGTTGGCATCAACCCAGGGAAAAGTAATGGAGAGGGGGTCTATCAGACACATCTATTACTAACCCAGTAGGTATAAAGTTTTAAAAAATACACAGGAAAAAATAGTTAATTTGCATAAAGACTTGCGCACATTCATTTTGTAGAAAGGAGAGGAAAAGAGGGTAGTAGCTCACTGGTGTTTTATTTCATCCATTCCGAATGGAGGTAGAGGGCGTAAAGGATCCCGTCCTGGTCCTGGACCGAGGCAGTCAAGAAGAAAAGGAAGACAATCCAGCGCTTAGAATGCCTTCCAGATTCAACCTTAAATAAAATAAAAGTTAGAATTTGGGGAGCATTCTAAGTGCTGGATTGTCTTCCTCTTCTTCTTGACTAAAAAGAGTGGGAACAAAAGTGCAAAAAGTGTCTTATCCTTTTCGTATAATAAGCAACGAAAACTAATATCACTGCTCACCTTGTAAGGTTGTGAAACCCACAACCAGTGTAAGCACGTGTTGCAGTTGCTGCTGGACCCACACTCCATGCAATCATTGTGCCTATAGTAAAGATCTGTAATAAACAGTGCTTCTTCTCCCACGCATACTGCCAATAACAAATCAAACCAGAACTCCATGAGGTAAAAGATCATGGTGCTTTTAATCTCTACGCATTTCGGAGCACTTCCACGCTCTTCCACGCTTCTTCATCAGGAGATCAACACGTGGTGATTCTCCTCGGAGCGTGGAAGCGATCCGAAACACGTAGGGATTAAAGCCACCATTATCTTTTACCTCCTGGAGTTCTAGCTCGGTGTTTGTTATTGCCAGTGTGCATGGGACAAGAAGCACCGTGCATTTGGGATCTTCTTCTTGACTCTCCCTCATTCATCAATTTATTATTAAAATTTTCCTACGAAGCTCCGAAATAATTCACAATCCACAGCTGCAGCTCTGGCGAAAGTCAATAACAGTAAAGTAAAACTACTCTGTTTCCCTTAGTATAAGACACTCATGTCTTATTTTCAGGGGATGTCTTATTATTCCATCATCCCCTTCCAAGCCTTAATATCCCCATGCAGCTCCCAATGTCCCCCTCATCCCCTTGCAGCCCCCAATATTCTCATGCAATATTCTCTATTTACTAGCACCAGGTAATCACTATGCAATGCCTCCAGGGCCGTGGGGTACTCAGAAACCGGGCCAGTGGTTGCTTGGGAGGTCACAGTGACTGACCCAGCTCCATGGCATTGGACATGCAGAGAAAGGGGAATATGTACAAGGGATAAGTTTGTGACACCACCTGTGGTTATTATGGTCAGGGTGACCAGCACTGCTTTGGGACCTCTGGAGCCGATGGGACCGCAGCCTGGATGGTATCACTGCCCACAGGTAGAGCGTGGCCCTAGGGTCAGTGTGAAAAGTCTAAGGAGGTGGTGGTGGTGTCAGAGTAGTGTTGCAGGAGGGCGCGGAGAATAACTAGAGGAGACCAAGATTGCAGTTATTTACCTTTTACTTGTCGATCACTCAAGTCCACACAGCCGGGTGCTGTGCTCCTCCGTGATCAGCTCTCAGATAATATGGGGCCACTTCACCAAGACACCTTTCGTGAACCTTTTTTGGCCGACTCATACGCTGGCTACTCTCCTCTCCCACCTGTGTCTTTGTGGACAGTGTCCCAATCCAGTGGCCGCGGGCCTTGTTGGGTAACGTGCAGCATCCCCTGGCCCTAGGTCTGGCCACCTTCTTGGCAAGTATCCAAGCTCTGTGGCCACTGTAACTGCAGACACAGTGGCCTCCGGTTTTCTGGCTGAGGTGTGCAGCACTTTCACCAATTCGGGGCCAGTCCCTCCACTCACCAACAACTGGCAGTGGATTCGGGGCACCACAGGTGGTTTCCTGACTTCAGTGCCCTCTTAGGACCCCCTCACCCCACAGCAGGCTTCCTGCCTGCTCGACGTCTAAACTCTAACACCCCTAACTTTTGTGCCTACCCCCTCTACCTACTCCCTCCTCCAGCCTGCAGATGGGGCCCTCCCTCAATAGGGGCCGCCCAGATCCACAGGCCTGGAGTTGAATGGTGTTGAGTGCAAGTGAATGTGTCTTGGCTTGGCAATCCCTCTCACCTGAGAGCGCTGGTAACACCACACTTGTGGAGTAGGTGCAATGTTACTGTGGCGACCAGTCCGCAGGGGCACCGCAAATACAACTTTTATCAGCATCGCTGGCTCAATTCTGCACTTAATGAAGGCCCAGCACTGCGGATGAGCATTGGAGGCAGTACCCAGTGCCTGTGTGTGTGTGTGTTGTGTGTGTGTGTTTAAACCTTTTCATCCCTGGACAATTTTCTGTTTTTTGTTTTAACTTTCCCTTTTTTCAAGAGCTATAACTTTCGTATTTTTCCGTAATATAGCATGTCAGGGCTCATTTTTGTGCCACAAGTTGTACTTTTGAATTACATCATTCATATTACCATATAGTGTACTGGAAAATGGGGAGAAAATTCCAAGCGCAGTGAAATTGCAAACAAAAGTGCAATTCCACAATTGTTTTCCTGGGTTATTGATTTACCATGTTCACTATATGGTATATGGTCACTGTATGGTAAAACTGACAATATGATTTCCCTGGTCCGTAAAAGTTTGTAGATACCAAACATGTATACTTTTACTTTTTATCTAAGTGGAGAATAAAATTTCAGAGTTTGTAAAAAACAATAATTATGCTTTTGTCACCACTTTCGGAGACCAATAGCTTTCTCATTTTTCAGGATCTGGAGCTGTTAGCTTTTTTTTGCATCTCGTGTTGACATGTTTAATTCTACCATTTTTGGGTAAATGTGATTTTTTGATTGCCTGTTATTGCATTTTATTGAAATGTTGAAGAGTCCACAAAACCGTAATTTTGGCGTTTTGACTTTTATTTCCATTATCCAGTTTACCAATAAGATTCATTTATTTTAGATTTTGAGAAACTAAGCAAATATGTGTACTTTAAAAATAAAAAAATATATTTCAATGGGGCAAAAGAGGAGGTGATTTGAACTTTTATGGGGCTTTTTTTTCAATTTTTTTCAAATTTTAACTTAGTTTTAACCTCTTATTTATCTTACTTGTCCACATAGGGTGCTTGAAGATTGCACAGTCCAATCGCTTCTGCAGTGCAAAGTCATGTTGAAGCTTGACTCTGGACGAGTTGTACTTTTGAAAGACAGCATTCATTTTACCTTATAGGGTATTGTTAAGGTACCGTATATACACAAATAAGGGGACAGACACACACAGAGACAGATGGACAGACACACACAGACAAACACACATAACACTTTTTCACCCTCCCCGCTGTACTGTGGGGATTTTTTCTCCGTGGAGCAGCGGGAGCTGTCCTTATCTATCTACCAGACCCTGTGCACCATGTGACAGGCTGAGTCACATGATGCAAAGGTCCTGGAAGATAGAAAAAGGCAGCTCCCGCCGCTCCACAGAGAAAAAATTACCAGGGAGGGTGCGTAATGAAGCATTTTTTAGGGGGAATTCACAGGAAAAAATTACCATAATATGACTGTGGCAGTACTCATCAATTTGTGGTGCTTTTTTGGCGGGGGTAAAATGGAGTCTGTGAAAACGCAGCCCAAAACGGGGCATGTTAATTGCTGTGACATTAAAAAAATGCAGGCAATTTCTGCAACAAAACTGCAGCACCTATAAACGCACATGTGGGCATAACTTTTGGGAACTCACAATGACTTTCATGATAAAGTTATGGGCACTACATTTTTTGTGCAGAAATGCAGCAAAAAAAATGCAGCAAAAACACACAGTGGACACATAGCCTAAAATGTGAAAAAAAAGTGAAGAAATTCCAAGAGCAATGAAATTTCAAAAGAAGTAAAATTCCATTTTTTTTATTATTTTACCATATTCACTATAAAACTGACATGGTAATATGATTTTGAAGTTCTGTACTAGTGCATCTCTATGAATTAGAATATCATGAAAAATCAATGCCATATTGCCATGTTTCAGGGCATATCAGGGAGCACTGAAACACATTGACTAATAAATCAATATTATATTCATCCTTTGATGTTACGTGGAATATGGCAGCACAGTTTTTAACCCTTATTTTAATTTTCTTTTTTTTTATTCTTTATTTTGAAATTTTGAAACATACAGAAACAGCAAACTGCATGAAAAAGCAACAAGTTTTGGAGAACGCAGTCTCCTAGTTGAGAGTGGCTATACTCGTAGAGTTTGTATGGTTAACAGGGGGAAATACAAACAGTAAATGGCAAAAACGACAAAAGACAAATGTATCCAAAAAATTTCAATCGGCATATACATAGCAACGATCAAGGATTAATGATTGATCTTGAGCATTTGATCAAAGAAAATTATTGTGACTAAATTCTAGAATCAATGGAACGAACTAAAGGGCCACTGAAGGGAGGCAGCTCCCTCATGGAAGCCCGCAGCATCCAGGAGATAGTGAGTAAAAGAAAAAAGGAGGAGGGGGGGGCAGGGGTCTTATACTTCTCCATATATTCTAGTCCAAACGCAGGAAACAGGGGAACTGGGTATCCGAACCCTGCTACCGCCTGAAGAGAATATTCACTTCCAAAACTTTGATGGTGATTTTTTATTTTCTACACGTTTCGGGGGTACAAGCCCCTTCTTCAGGAAAAATATCACAGCTGACATCTGATGATGTCATGAAAGAGTTGTTAGAAGAAAGCCATTTTTAAAGCAAGCCATAAGAAGTCCAATTTGCAGTTTGCGAAAAGCCATGTATGGAGCTCAGCTAGCATGTGTAAGAAGATGCTCTGGTCAGATGAGGCCACAGAAGAATATTTTGGCTAAATTCAAAACGTTATGTGTGGCAGAAAACTTACCATGTATATCGCCCTGAAAACACCATCCCCACAGTTAGGCATGGTGGTGGCTGCATCATGCTGTGGGGATGCTTTTCTTCTGTAAGGACAGGTTTTATGGGAATATGAATGGAGCTAAATGTAGGACAATTCTTGAGGAAAACTTGTTAAATGCTGAAAATGACTTGAGAGTGGGGCGTAGCTTCAGATTCCAGTGGATAAATGACTCTAAACATACTGCCAGAGATATAATGAATGGTTTAAATTAAAGTATATCCATATGTTTGAATGACCCTGACACTGTCCAGACCTAATTTGTATGTAGTATAACCCTGGCACACCACAAAATGAAGTAGGAGTCACTTGGTTTTGATGCAAAGATCCTTCTTTTATTTATCAAGGGTCCCCACACCTCTGCCCCTGACCCTTAGCTGTCACTGACAGCTGTTAGATTTGAGCTGTCACTGTTTGTTTACAAGCAGTGACAGTTCAAAGCAATGACGATTTTAACCGTCATGATGCGGGAACTGACTTCTTTTCATGACGGCTAAACTCGTCATTGGTTGTAATGGGTTTAAACACACCAACGATCGTTTCGGTCATAACAGGACCGTCATCAGGGTGGATCTATAATTGCAGGTGATCAAAGATGAGAAATATAGTATATGCATAGACAAAAAAGTGCAAAAAACATGACCATAGTATTCTGCAGATTAGCCGCAAGATGAGAAAAAAAGACACAGTTTTCCAGAGAAGCAAGAAAAGCAAATTTGTCAAAGTACCTTGCAAAATAAATCAAGGCAGTGTGTGCTGCGCAGAAATGCTGAGAGTCACAGATGTGTCCGATGGTGTGTAGTTACTGAATAAAGGTGAAAGTACAAGTAGTCATTATGATTGTGGTATGTAAGGTGATCTTATCCCTAAATATCTCTCCTATAGGTCCTATTGTTTCAGAAAATATATTTCGTGCATATACAGGTATACCTCGACCCGGAGATTTCATTTCAAAGATATGGTTATGAACCGGAAAATCTCTTGAATAATGAACCAACCTACGAGCATGATGAAGGGAAAATGTTGGTAATGAGGGCATAGGTATTTAGATCATGTGATAGAAGTATAGTGCATGCGCTGGTCCTGGGATTCCTGTAAGGTCAACTGATATCTAAAATGATATCCGTATAGTGAGCAATTAATATACGTGTGAGTCCCCAGCACTCATTAGTATATTACCTTTCAGGAGCCTGTATATGGTAAATTCAGTCTGTTAATAATTATAGATCCACCCTGATGAACGGTCCTGTTATGTCCGAAACGATCGTCGGTGTGTTTAAATAAAAGAAGGATCTTTACATCAAAACCAAGTGACTCTTACTTCATTTTCTGGTGTGCCAGGGTTATACTAGATACAAATTCGTCTTTTTTACCCTAGAGCACCCGCACTGGTGCCCTACCATACCCGACTACAAAACAGTCCAGACCTAAATCCAATTGAGAATCTGTAGGAAGACTTGAAAATTGCTCTTCACAGATATTTTAAATCTAATCTCACTAAGCAAAAGCTATATCGCAAAGAAGAATGGCCAAAAATGTCATCTTCTTGATGTGCAAAGCTGGTAGGAACATACAAAAGATTTACAGAAGCAATTGCAATAAAAGATGGTCCTAAAAAATATTCACTCAAGGGGGCTTAATACAAATACGTGACACAATTTTTGGATTTATATTTTTTAAATATTTAGAAAACTATATATTATTTCCTTTATATGTCACAAATATATGCTAAAATCCCAATAAAATCCCAATAAAATACATTTAAGTTTGTGAGGGTGATGTGAAAAAATCTGGTACTGTTCAGTGGGTATGGATACTTTGTTACTTTGTTCTACTGTCCCTAAACTCCTAGATGATGAAGCTGAGCTGTTCACAAGAGTTCTAGGATCTATAGATCATTTATAAATCAATAAAATAATTTCTTCTCCTTAGCTCTCATCCCTCCCTTCAAGGACAGAGAAACTCCGTCATGCTAATGTTTCAGGGGACAGGAAGCTACAAAGTTGATATGGGGGAGGGGTGACCATGGCAGTGCTGAATCAACCAATGTAGTGCTTGCCTCTGCTCCTAGCCTGATATATGACAGTACACATTATGCAACATCATATCATCATCATATCATTGTATACCAGAGAATCATAGGGTGTATTTATATCTGCTTGGTGACATGATTGCAATTTGAAGGGAGACCACTCTTGTTCATACATTAATTAAGATGATATATCAGGGGCAAGAATGTAGTGTGACCATGGTCTGGCAACCACAACTCTGCCACTCCCCATGCCACACCACCTGTTCATATAGAAGTATGAGGAGGCTGGATTGTAAAATCATCCTGAAGCTCCTAGAGTCCACACTCTTGACACACCTCCTGCTCTCTGCTGCAGCATAAAGCTGAATTTCTCTGTCCCCAAAAGGAGGGGTGAGAGCTGAGGAGCAAGTATGATTTTATTGATTTGTAAGTGATCTATAGATCCTAAAATTCATAATGTAGGTGGCAGGGACAGTTCAAAAAAATGCATATCCCCGAGTTACCTTTTAATCTAATATATAAAGCAGAATGTATGTATGTATGTGTGTATGTATGTATATCCGGGATTGGCAGCTACACCGTCGCAACTACAGCCACAAAATTTTGCACAGTCACATGTCTGGACCCCGAGAGCATCATAGGCTATGTTGTGAGGTGAAATTTTAACCCCGCGTGTTCCAATTCACCAAACAATTTTGCCCCTATCTACATAATGGGGAAAACGTGACAGTTACCAGTTGACAGTTGTGAATGAGAGGGGCTTAATGACAGCGCCAAAGACTAACAGCATATAGCAGCATATAGTCACTAAGGTGGGGCCCCAACATGGGATATTCACCACGCATGGGGACATGTATACACACCACACGCACACAAAGAGTAACAGCAAGTGTATAGTCGCTAAGATGCAGCCCCAACATTGGATGCTCACCACGCACCCAAACACACACACACCACAAAGAGACACACACACAATACAGACACACCCACACCCCATGGACACACACACACCCTATAGCGACACATGCACTCAACCCACAGGGACACACACACCATAAAGAGACACACAGATTACAAAGACACACAAACCCCACAGACTTTCCCCACAGGGACACACACATACACACCCTATAGGGACACATGCACTCACCCCACAGGGACACACACACACCACAAAGAGACACACACAACACAGAGACAGACACAGATGTGCACAAATCACCTCACACAACTCGCCTCATACGTGTGCTATCTTTAATTTCCAAACATAAACATCTGATTAAAAACAGCCAATGTGCAACACATGTGCCATATAGGGAATTAAGGCAGATGTCAGTCACATGAGCTGTCTATTATGTGTATGTGTGAGGTAACATATACTGCCCGGCCAGGGGGAGGGTTTACTGTTGGCTTTAGATTTATTAGGCTGCCTATAGCAACCAATCACAGCTCAGCTTCTATTTTCTTACAGGTCATTAATATGACATATTCAAATTCTATTTTGTTATAGCTAACATCAGTTATTTATTAACCCGGGCGTAGCCGGGTACTACAGCTAGTTTACAATATAATGACAACATTATGAATATATCCAATATTGGACTAAAAGACAAGAAGAGTTACAAAGTGTCAAGACATCTAGTGCAAATATCTCATGAAGTAATTCTATACAGAAGTAACATATAAGAATAAACTACTGTTTTTGTTCAAGTGTGATAAAAAAATAGTAACATAACGATACATTACAATGGGGAGAACAACAATATATAATAACTTGCTGTCTACAAAGACATAGAAACAAATAAAAAAGACTCAAAGAAAATTCACTCGGACTACATAATTGGTCAAAGTTACCTATAAACGTCTGTAGAACAATCAAACACTATAAATCAAAAAAGGAAGATAAAGTTTGTAATTATAATTCTCAGTTTCTGACAAACTATTTTTCTTCTCATGTATGGGCAAATGTAAGAAGAATGTTCAATCACTATATAGCTGTAGAACCAGAATTAGGTCAAATAAGTGAGCATTAATGATTAATAACAGCAGTCCGGAACATATGCAACTTCAAAGCCATACAGTCTGCATGAAAATATGTCAGTCTAGGATTCCTGTGTTAACTTAAAAGAGAAAGTAGAAGAACCTATATTCCAGGTACACTCAGTGGGTGATAGAATATGTGTTATAATTTGACACTAGGGTGAAATGAAAAAAGAAATAAATAACTGACACATCCAGGCAAGAAATACGTGAACATGTGCTTCTCTGTCTTCATTTAAATGAAAGTTATGAATGGCCCTGGATCAGCAGAAAATGTAATTGAATAGTGTTTCATGATTTTCATTACAGTGTCGGCAGATTTAAAAAAGGAAAAGTTGGATAGCGATTTTAATTCAAGTGGTATATCAAAAATAATGCAATAGCTGTTTAGCTATTTTTAATATTGTCCCCTCATTTATATGGTCACAAAAGTGATTGAACAGTTTAAGGATAAGCAATTAGATGGTCCACTCTAATTTGTTAAAGGAGGGTCTGGAGCTGTTTGCAAGTGTTGAATTTGCATTCAGTAGCTCTTCATGAGAATTTACAATACGCAATCCAAATGATAACGTAAGAAATATTTGTACCGTGTTAGGCCCCTTTCACATCAGCGGTTTTCGCTGATCGCGGCAGTTGCGGTGAAAAAAATGCAACTGCCGCGATTACCGCATAACGGCTGCACTTGCGGTTCACTTGCGGAAAGCCCCATACAATGTCTATGGGGCTTGCGGTAAGTGTGCGGCAGGTGCGGCAAGTGCGGTTTTGGCACTTGCAGCAGGTGGTATGCCGCGTTTTTTTCGCTGCCGCACCTGCCGCAAGTGCCGAAACCGCACTTGTCACACCTGCCGCAAGCCCCATAGACATTGTATGGGGCTTGCCGCAAGTGACCTGCAAGTGCAGCCGTTATGCGGTAATCGCGGCAGTTGCGGTTTTTTCACATCAACTGCAGCGATCAGCGAAAACCGCTGATGTGAAAGCAGCCTTAGCCAGTAGATAGAGAGAAAAATATTAGAATCTGAGAGTCCTCAGTGGTTGATACCTTTTAAAGGCTAACTGAAAAGATGGTAAACATAGCAAGCTTTCGGGACACTGTTGCCCCTTTGTCAGGCAGGTGACACTGAAGAAATATACATATATACATAAGCAAATGAAACAAAGGAAAAAAAAACAACAGTCTTAGATGCTGTAGTAAATGCGACAGGTGACGTAAAGCAGAATCAGGCTAGGGAGGAAGAGAGGGGCTGGGGAATTGAAACTAAAAGTCTAAGATAGGCGGAACAAACAATTTGTTACACTTATCTTAGACTTTTAGTTACAATTCCCAAGCCTCTCTTCCTCTCTAGCCTGACTCTGCTTTACGTCACCTGTTGCATTTACTACAGCATCTAAGACTGTTTTTTTTTTGTTTTTTGTTTCATTTGCTTATGTATATATGTATATGTCTTCAGAATCTGTGTCATTATCTGCCTGACAAAGGGGCCACAGTGTCCTGAAAGCTTCCTATGTTTACCATCTTTTCAGTTGACAATCCAAATTAGGCATTTTAATAGGAACCGAGGGTCAATTCATCATAATCCACATTTTTTCCACTGGTCTTGATGAGGGGGCATGCTGGAGTCTGATGCTTCTGATTCATGAAAAGGTGCCTACCACTTCATGGATCTGGCATGTATAACAAGTTACAGGCACGGAAAATCATAGCAAGGTATGGGACCTCCTGGCTCATTGTGTCCAACCCCATTGCTCATAGCAGGATTCACTAAATCATCCCAGATAGATATCTGTCCAGTCTCTGTTTGAAGACTTACATTGAAGGAGAACTCACCTCCTATTGTGGTGCACTTTGGTGCATTACACCCTAAATCTCACATTGAACAGGTACTGGAGCAAGATTCCTTGTTTACGGAATTCCACAGCTCATTATGAAATAGTTAAACTGTCACACCCAATGCCCAGCAAGCTTAGTAATGCTCAAGCTTTCCCCATTTTGTCAGAGCTGAGAGAAACTGGTGTGACAATGCCAAAAGTTGCAAGATTTAGGCAGTTGCACCTACATTTTGGAACTTTTCATAGATTTTACATCAGAATTTTGGAGTGAAACTTTTGATTAATCAGGCAGTAAGAGTATATGCAAAGTGACATATTTCATTACGTAGTCAGAAATAAAATTCATCCATGGGTTCAGTTGATGAAGTGTCCTTTATTCTTGAAGGTTAGTGTAAAAGATAATGTGTTTCAAAGCTATCTGCCCCTTTCTCAAATGACAAGAAAAACTAAGAAGTCCTCGGCTGGACTTGGGAAAGGAGCACACTGTATATTAAATTTTGTTGAATCGACAATCCTTGAAAAAGCAATGCCATCTCAAGACAACTACTGTATATACTCGAGTATAAGCCAACCTAAGTATAAGCCGAGGCTCCTAATTTTACCCCCCAAAACTGGAGAAACGTATTTATTCGAGGATAAGCCTAGGGTGGGAAATGCAGCAGCCCCCCAGCCTGGTATATAACACCTCATCATTGTATATAGCCCCCCTCATCACTGTATATAGCCCCCATCACTGTACAAAGCCCTCCTTCACTAGTATATAGCTCCCCATCACTATACATAGCCCTCCATTACTGGTACATAGCCCCCACCACTGGTATATAGCCTCTCATCACTGGTATATAGCCCTTCATAACAGTATATAGCCCTCTGTTACAAGTATAGTGCACCCCATCACAGTATATAGCACCCCATCACAGTATATAGTGCCCCCATTAGAGTATATGGCCCCACATCACTGGTATATAGCCCTCCATCATAGTACATAACCCTCCATCACTAGTATATAGCACCTTATTAAATTGTATAGTGCCCTCATCACAGTATATGGCCCCATGCTGGTGTTCACAATAAAATAATAAACAATTTAACTCACCTTCCGACGCTTCCCAGCAGGCACCATAGCATCTTCCCTGCAGTCTTCCTTCTTGTCCTGCTTCTAAATCATGTGAGCATCGCAGCAGTCATATCATGTCTGATGTCATGACTGTGATGGTGATGCTATATACAGTACCAGTGATGAAGGGTGTGTACTCTTAGTTTAATGTAATATGCACCATTTCCCTGCTGGTGATGGACAGTGGGATGCAGTGTATATTTCATTAAACTAATGAGTGGGGGCATGTGACCTCCCACTGCCTCTGCAGCCTCCTCCAGCCCCCGGTCACCGCCCTCTCCTAAAGCAAATACTGACTGACTCAAGTATAAACCGAGGGGAGCACTTTTAAGCACAAAGAGTGTGCTGTAAAACTCAGCTTATACTCAAGTATATATGGTATTTAATATTGATTTACCACCTCTTGAATATCTATCCAACAGCAATAAGAAGTTGCATCTAGTTATTTACCTAAAATTTGTTTTCTAGTGAATATAGGGGTTTATATTGTTCTATTTTTCTGATAAATCTTCCAAATGCACAAACTGTTCTTGGTCTTAAATGGACTTTAGTATGCACAAAGCACTCCTTTACCTGACAGGTTTGAACCCTATATGTTTCCATTTGAATTTCTTTCTTTTTCCCATTTATCCTTTCTATAACATATTGTTAAATGAAAACGACGGCGGACAGCGCATTTATTATTTTACTAGCTGTGAGCCCGATGCAAATGCATCGGGATTCTAGAACGTGCGTTAATTAGATTATAGTAGCTATATTATTATTTTTTATTTTTTTTTATTTACATTTTTTTTTAATAACTTAATGTTATGAATATTTTATTTATTAGTTTTATTTTATTAGAATTAGTTAATGTTATGAATTTTTATATGGAATATTTTTTTTATTATTTATTATTTTATTATTGTAATTATTTATTATTTAATATTTGTAGAATATTTTTTTTTTTTTTTATTTTAATTGATTTTTTTTTTATTTGAGTAATTTGATTTTCTTAGAATTAGTTAATGTTATTAATCTTTTAATTATATATATTTTTATTTATTTTTTTTTTTATTTTGATTTATTTTAATATTTATTATTTTATTATTTGTATATTAATTTTTTATTTTAAGGAAATTTATTTGTATTAGATTATTTTTTTTATTTTAATTAGTTAATTTAATTAAGATATTAATTTTATATATTAATTTTTTTTATTATTATTATTATTTTTTATTTTATTATTTATTATTTATATTATTTATTTATTTATTTTTTAGTATTTTTATTATTATTAAATTTATTTATTATTTGTTATTTTAAGTGAATTTATTTGTATTTTTAAATATTTTTATGTGTATTTATTTATTTATTTTTATTGTCTTTAAATGTAGTGAATTTTTCCCATTGATAAAAATGTATGAATGAGCCTTGAATGTGATTGGTTGCTGTGTATGTGAATGTGATTGTTGCATTTTGGATCCGTGGGCGGGGCTTCCAGAAACTCGCGGCGGCCATCTTTAATCGTCAGTGAGCGGAGCGGACCGAAGACAGAACATCCAGGACCTGGAGCTCGCTGAAGGAAGAAAGAAGACCCCCGAGGCCGGAGGAAGAGGATGCCTGTGCCGGATGGAAGACTCGTGGCCCGGGGTGAAGGAAGAGGACGCCTGGGCCGGATGGAAGACTGGACCTGACGAATCAGATGTCATGAAGACAGGTAAGTGATCGACGGAGTTGGGGCTGTGCGGACATTGTGGGGGCTGTGTGCACATTATGGGGCTGTGACTGGGGGGGCTTTGGACATTGGGGGGGGCTGTTGACATATGGGGGGGGCTGTTGGACATTGTGGGGGGGTATTTAGACATGTGGGGGGGGCTGTTTGGACATGTGGGGGGGGCTGTGTGACATTGTGGGGGGGCTGTTGTTGGAACATGTGGGGGGGGGCTGTTTGGACATTGTGGGGGGGGCTGTTTGGACATGTGTGGGGGGGCTGTTTGGAACATTGGGGGGGGGCTGTTTGGACATTGTGGGGGGGCTGTGAATTGGGACATTGGTGGGGGTGGTGCTTTTGGGTAACATTGTGGGGGAGGGTGTTTGGGACATTGTGGGGGGCTTTGTGGACATGTGTGGGGGGGGTGTGTACTTTTGGGGGGTGTGAATACTTTTGGGGGGGTGTGAATACTTTTTGGGGGGTGTGAATACTTTTGGGTTGATCTGTTGGGGGTGTGTGAATACTTTTTGGGGGGGTGTGAATACTTTTTTGGGGGGTGTGAATACTTTTTGGGGGTGTGAATACTTTTTGAGGGGTGTGAATACTTTTTGGGGGGGTGTGAATACTTTTTGGGGGGGTGTGAATACTTTTTGCGGGGGTGTGAATACTTTTGGGGGGTGTGAATACTTTTTGGGGGGGTGTGAATACTTTTTGGGGGGTGTGAAAACTTTTTGGGGGTGTGTGAATACTTTTTGCGGGGTGTGAATACTTTTTGCGGGGTGTGAATACTTTTTGGGGGGTGAATACTTTGGGTGTGAATACTTTTTGGGGGGTGTGAATACTTTTTGCGGGGGTGTGAATACTTTTTGCGGGGTGTGAATACTTTTGGGGGTGTGAATACTTTTTGGGGTGTGTGAATACTTTTTGGGGGGGTGTAAATACTTTTTGGGGGGTGTGAATACTTTTTGGGAGGTGTGAATACTTTTTGGGGGGTGTGAATACTTTTTGGGGGGTGTGAATACTTTTTGGGGGGTTTGAATACTTTTTGAGGGGTGTGAATACTTTTTGGGGAGGGGGAGTGAATACTTTTGGGGGTGTGAATACTTTTTGGGGGGTGTGAATACTTTTTGGGGGTGTGTGAATACTTTTTGGGGGGTGTGAATACTTTTTGGGGGTGTGAATACTTTTTGGGGGATGTGAATACTTTTTGGGGGTGTGTGAATACTTTTTGGGGGTGTGTGAATACTTTTTGGGGGGTGTGAATACTTTTTGGGGGGGTGTGAATACTTTTTGGGGGTGTGAATACTTTTTGGGGGTGTGTGAATACTTTTTTGGGGGGTGTGAATACTTTTTGGGGGGTGTGAATACTTTTTTGGGGGGTGTGAATACTTTTTGGGGGTGTGAATACTTTGTTTGGGGGTGTGTGAATACTTTTTGGGGGGGTTGTGAATACTTTTTGGGGGGGTGTGAATACTTTTTGGGGGTTGTGAATACTTTTTGCGGGGGTGTGAATACTTTTTGGGGGTGTGTGAATACTTTTTGGGGGGTGTGAATACTTTTTTGCATGGGGTGTGAATCTTTTTGGGGGGGTGAATACCTTTTGGGGGGGTGTGAATACTTTTTGGAGGGGTGTGAATACTTTTTGGGGGGTGTGAATACTTTTTGGGGGGTGTGTGAATACTTTTTGGGGGTGTGTGAATACTTTTTGGGGGGTGTGAATACTTTTTGGGGGTGTGTGAATACTTTTTGGGGGGTGTGAATACTTTTTGGGGGTTGTGAATACTTTTTGGGGGTGTGTGTAATACTTTTTGGGGGTGTGAATACTTTTTGGGGGGTGTGTGAAACTTTTTGGGGGTGTTTTTTGTTGAATACTTTTTGGGGGGTGTGTGAATACTTTTTGGGGGTGTGTGAATACTGTTTGGGGGTGTGAATACTGTTTGGGGGTGTGTGAATACTTTTTGGGGGGTGAATACTTTTTGGGGGTGTGTGAATACTTTTTGCGGGGTGTGAATACTTTTTTGGGGGTGTGTGAATACTTTTTGGGGGTGTGAATACTTTTTTGGGGGTGTGTGAATACTTTTTGCGGGGTGTGAATACTTTTTTGGGGGTGTGAATCTTTTGGGGGTGTGAATACTTTTTGCGGGGTTTTGGTGAATACTTTTTGGGGGGTGTGAATACTTTTGGGGTGTACTTTGGGGGTTGGGTGTGAATCTTTTTGTGGGGGTGTGAATACTTTTTGCGGGGTGTGAATACTTTTTGGGGGGTGTGAATACTTTTGGGGTGTGTATGTAATACTTTTGCGGGGTGTGAATCCTTTTTGGGGGGTGTGAATCCTTTTTGGGGGTGTGAATACTTTTTAGGGGTGTGAATACTTTTTGGGGGTGTGAATACTTTTTGGGGGTGTGAATCTTGGGGTGTAATACTTTTTGGGGGGTGTGAATACTTTTTGGGGGGGTGTGAATACTTTTGGGGGTGTGTGAATACTTTTGGGGGGGGTGACTGTGAATACTTTTTGGGGGGGTGAATACTTTTTGGAAACTTGGGGGTGTGAATACTTTTTGGGGGTGTGAATACTTTTTGGGGGGTGTGAATACTGTTTGGGGGTGTGAATACTTTTTGGGGGTGTGAATACTTTTTGGGGGTGTGAAACTTTTTGGGGGTGTGAATACTTTTTGGGGGTGTGAATACTTTTTGCGGGGTGTGAATACTTTTTGGGGGGTGTGAATACTTTTTGGGGGTGTGAATACTTTTTGGGGGGTGTGAAACTTTTGGGGGGGTGGGGTAATACTTTTGGGGTTAATACTTTTGGGGGGGGTCTTGGTGTGAATACTTTTTGGGGGGTGTGAATACTTTTTGGGGGGGTGAATACTTTTTGGGGTTTTGAATACTTTTTGAGGGGTGTGAATCCTTTTTGGGGGGTGTGAATCTTTTTGGGGGGTGTGAATATCTTTTTGGGGGTGTTTGAATACTTTTTGGGGGGTGTGTGAATACTTTTTGAGGGGTGTGAATACTTTTGGGGTGTGTGAATACTTTTTGGGGGGTACTTTTTGTGTGAATACTTTTGGGGGGTGTGAATCTTTTTGGGGTGTGAATACTGTTTGGGGGTGTGTGAAACTTTTTGGGGGTGTGTGAATACTTTTTGGGGGGGGTTTTGTGAATACTTTTTGGGGGGGTGTGAATACTTTTTTGGGGGGTGTGAATACTTTTTGGGGGGTGTGATTACTTTTTGCGGGGGTGTGAATACTTTTTGGGGGGTGGTGTAATACTTTTTGGGGGGGTTGTGAATATCTTTTGCAGGGGTGTGAATACTTTTTGGGGGGTGTGAATACTGTTTGGGGGGGTGTGAATACTTTTTGAGGGGGTGTGAATACTTTTTGCAGGGGTGTGAATCCTTTTTGGGGGGTGTGAATCCTTTTATGGGGGGTGTGAATACTTTTTGAGGGGGTTGTATATACTTTTTGGGGGGTGTGAATACTTTTTGGGGGATGTGAATACTTTTTGCAGGGGGTGGTGAATTGACTTTTTGGGGGGGTGTGAATACTTTTTGGGGGGGTGTGAATACTTTTTGGGGGGTGTTGTGTGAATACTGTTTGGGGGTGTGTGAATACTGTTTGGGGGGTGTGAATACTTTTTGGGGGGGTGTGAATACTTTTTGGGGGTGGTTTGTGAATACTTTTTGGGGTGTGTGAATACTTTTGGGGTGTGAATACTTTTTGGGGGGTGTGAATACTTTTTGGGGGTGTGTTTTTGTGGGAATACTTTTTGGGGGTGTGTGAAAACTTTTTGGGGGTGTGTGAATACTTTTTGGGGGGGTGTGAATACTGTTTGGGGGGGTGTGAATACTTTTTGGGGGTGTGTGAATACTTTTTGGGGGGGTGTGAATACTTTTTGGGGGTGTGTGAATACTTTTTGCAGGGGTGTGAATTACTTTTTGGGGGGGTGTGAATACTTTTTGGGGGGGGTGTGAGGACATATTGGGTGACACAGGGCTCCTACAGATACATGGCAGATGATGCTGGACGCTGATTGGTCGCTTCTTCCCATAGAGAAACATGGCCATGTTTCTCTATGGGAAGAAGCGAGGAATCAGCGTGCAGCATCATCCGGCATGTATCTGCAGGAGCCCTTTGAGTGGACCTGAATGGAAACTGTGTAATTTGTAAAGACACAGTTTTCATTCTGGTCCGCTCAGAATCGCGGCTCAGGCAGCGACTTGCAATGGCCTCACGGCCATTGCTCGCGCTGCCTGAGCGGGAACTCGCTAACTTTGTGGCCGAAAATCGAACCAGAGGCTCGGCCACAAAGTTAGCGATTTACCGCTCAGGCAGCGACTCGCAATAGCCTCGCGGCCATTGCTCGCGCTACCTGAGCGGTAAATCGCTAACTTTGTGGACGAGCCTCTGGTTCAATTTTCGGCCAGCGACTCGCAATGGCCACTTCGCGGCCATTGCTCGCACTCAGCCAGCAACTCGCATTGGCCGCTACGCGGCCAATGCTTCGCGAGTCGCGTGGCTGCAGGGCAGCCACGTCTTTGACGACGGAAGTTGAGCCGAATATGACGGAAGTGAGCTACGGCGATTATATATAAGATTATTTCTTTTAATACATTAATGCATTAAATATGTTGTTTTTAAAAGGAATCTGTCATCCTCATTTGACATATCTAAACATTAATATGCAAATGGAGTCCGTGGACTCCATTTGCATATTCAAATTCCCAGGGGGCAATGCATCATGGATTTCACTGTGTTTGAGCGCTTTAGCCGGCTGCCCGCAGTGTTTTCCTTGACTGGTCTCCCTGAGATCAGTGAGTACTTTGTGATGTTAAACATTAATATGAGCATATGGGTTATAGCAGGGATCTCAAACTCCAGGCCTCGAGGGTCGCAAACAGTGCATGTTTTGAGAATTGCCTTAGCATTGCACAGGTGATAATTCAATCACCTGTTGAGGTGATGATTCCAACCCCGATGCAATATTAAGGAAATCCTGAAAACATACACTCTTTGCGCCCCTCGAAGCCTGGAGTTTGAAATTACTGGGTTATAGAATACTGAAAAAAGTCTTTCCTGTATGTCTCACATCAGATGCCTTGTTGATGATAAATTATCTTTTATCATTTCATGTAAATGACCTGTTCCAGGCTATGAGGCAAATGCTGCCTGCTAGATAACCCTGCCTCTCATCTCTTTAACACAGCTTACAAGCTGCAATGACTCTACCACCACCTGACCTGGCGCTCCACAAGTACCTGATCAAACGTTCTACCAACACCTGACCTGGCGCTCCACCACCATCGGAGCTGACCCACAAGGGAAAGGTTCTCTCTTCCCTCTGTATCAGTCTGTCAATGTTAGTTTGTTCATTGTATTTTTTAACTTGTTTTGTATGTAACTCTTTCTCATATACAGCACCACAGAATCAATGGTGCTCTATAAATAAATAAATAATAATAATAATAATAATAATAATAAAAATTGCCACTTATTAGGTTGTAGTTGACTAGGAATAATTCTATGTGACATTTGATATAACATTAATCTTTATGTTTGGTGGGGATGGGGAAATGGCCATTGAGGGGACTGTTCAGGAAGTGAATAAATGGCCAAGTAACACTGCAAACAACAAGCCCCTTTTGGTCATACATCACCACCATGCAAAACCAAAAATCAATGTAGTATAAAATACAAGTAAAGTTTCAAGTCATAACTGCTGCTGTCAATGGTAATATCTAGAAGTATAAAAAAATAATAATTTGCCTATAAATTATATGAGTAGTTAAATAAAGTTAAAAAAAAAGACCTGTTCATTCTTCACATTCAACTCATTACATTCTGTAAAATTGACGTATGTTACGTTTTCTACCACAATGACTTAATAGACCTTAATAATAGATAATACTCTATCATTACTTTTGAGATGGACAAATGGACAAAATAGTAAGTGGTATTATTATAGATAATTAACAAATAGACAATGTAGTGACATTTAGTCTATATTTACATTTCATTTTCACTTATAGTGGTGGGTGTTAAGGGGAATGTATCATCAGGAAATGACATATTAGTTAAATCTGGTATATATTTTGTTATAAATATATTTTTCCAGAATTGATCCATATTGAGAATCAAAGCACATGTGGATTTTGTTGCAAAAAATGTTACAACTGCCCTGCTCAACTGAAACCCTTTGCAAATGAATAGAACTAATTTTCATCTGATGACATTTCATAAGTCAAGTTTACTTTTCATATTGACCATTGGAACACACACAATAGGCTCATGGGTGTACCCAGGATCAAAACTGGGGGGGCAGGCCATTGTCGTTACCGTCTCCTATGGTACTCTGTCACACCAGCCCGACCGTCTTATCCGGCCCGTGCATTGTGGGTGCTGATCACATGTTCGGCCGGGCTCCGACGCATGCCCAGTGCACATATTGAAGCTGCCCGTACATGTCATAAACCCCCACAATGCACAGGACTGGATATGACGTTCTGGCCGGCACGTCAGAGTACCACAGGAGACAGGAGTTTCAAAAAGATGTGGAAACAACAGAAGGAATGCTGATGCCCTTTAAAGGGAACCTATACTGGACAACATGTGCTCATTACATACACATCATACATGTTTTTTACACAGAGACACAAGCCACACACATATACACAGACAAAAGCCAAACACACACAGACAAAAAGAAGAGGGGGGGGGGACAAGAGGCGTAATAGTGCCCTTATCACTAGACACTAGCTTGTGTTAAGGTGAGAAAAGTGAACCACTCACCTATTCCAGTTGTGAGACCCACAACTGGTTTGTAGACCTGTTTGGATAAATATCCTGATGGCTGCTGCTGGACTTCCACCGGTCTCACAAACGTGAAGACGAAACCAGAAGCTTAGGGAAGAGAGGTGTACCACAGTCCGCGCTGCCAAGTTCACTCACATCAAAGAAAACGAGTAGACGATGTCCAGTTCAATCCTTCTTTATTCTCCTACGCGTTTCGGCGCCTAGCCTGGCACCTTCATCAGGGATTAACACACACAGAGACACAAGCCACATACACACACAGACAAAATCCACACACAGGCAAGCCACAAGCTACACACATAGACACAAGCCACACACAGACACAAACCCACACACAGACACAAGCCGCACACACGCCACACACAGACACAAGCCCATACACAGGCACAAGGCACACACAAGCCCACACACAGACACAAGCCACATACACACAATCCACAGACACAAGCCACACACACAATCCACACATAAGCCACACACACACACACAGACACACAAGTAACAAAGACAAATGCCACACACAGACATACACAGGCCACACACACAAGCCACACACAGAGACGGAAGCCACACACACCAGACGGAAGCCACACACAGAGACAGAAGCCACACACACAGAGACAGAAGCCACACACACACAGAGAGACACAAGCGACACACACACAAGCCACAGACAGCCACAAACTACACATACAGACTCAAGTCACACACAATCCACACAATCAAAACACACAAGCCAAGCACACACAGACACAAAAGCAACACACAGACAAATGCCACACACAGACACATACACAGGCCACACACACAGACACAAGCCACACACACAGACACAAGCCACAGACACACAATCCACACACACACACAACACCCAAATAAATGCCAAACACATGCACAGGCCACACACACAGACACAAGCCACAGACACAGAGACACAAGCCACAGACACAGAGACACAAGCCACAGACACAGAGACACATGCCACACACAGAGACACAAGCCACACACACAGAGACACAAGCCACAGACACAAGCCACAGACACACAATCCACGCACACACACAACACACAGATAAATGCCAAACACATGCACAGGCCACACACACAGACACATATACACACATATATATACACACACACACACACATACACCCACACATGTATACACAGACACACACATTTATATACACATATACACACTGTACACACACATATATACACACACACATATACACACATTTATATAAACATATACATACTGTACACACCCACACATATATATACACACAAATACACACTGTACACACACCCACACACATATATACATATATACACAGACACACATTTATATACACGTATACATACTGTACACACCTATATATACACACATATATACACAGAGACACACATTTATATACACAATGTACACCTCCCCCCACATACATATATAAATAAACACATATACACACTGTACACATATATATACACACATACACAATGTACACACACACATATAAACAGACACACACATATATACACATATATATACACTGCACACACACATATATACACACATAGACATATAGATATAAGCACAGACTTACACAGATGCACACATACACACAAATGAGCGGTGTTTTGTTGTTTGCTTACCTCTGAGTGTGGAGGGAAGGAAAGTTGCAGGGCAGCTGTGTGAGCTCACAGGAGACCCGGCAGTGTTTCCTAACTGTGATGTGGCTGGGCACATGTAATGCCAGCTAGAGCAGCCCATCCCCCACTTCCCCCTGCACTCTAGCTCCCCCCTCTTCCCTCAGCACAGATTCACAGAAAGGAGATAAGCGATGCTCTGCAGGCTGCATCTCTGTAAAGCATCGCATACTAATTAGCCATGTGGTGGCTTTCCTGCTCCCTTCTTGGGGGGGGCACTAGCCCCCCCCTGCCCCACGCTGGGTACGCCCATGAATAGGCTCACTGTTCAGTTTACTTTAAAGGTAAGTGCCCACAATAAGGAGACGCTGTATTGTAAACACAGCATTATCTCTCTTGCAGAGACGCTACTTGTCTCTGCGGGAGAATGCAGCGTACATTACCCATAATCAGGCTTCTGGGCGCAGTATATTTTCACTATGTTCTGCCTCTGAGAACATTAGCATCTCCACAGATATAAATTGACATTCTGTTGATCAGATAGCCACCCCACATGTCAGTTTATACAGCGTTAAAAAGATTTCTATCAATCCCATCCACTGTGCTTTTTCTGTACAAAGCAGCATTTTGGACATAGCAAAAATATGTTGTGTCCAAAATGCTGCTAACATTGATTGTGGCCACGTACCCAAACTGTTTTACTTTAACCTTTCCGCTTTGCAGTGCAGACTGGAACAGGATCAACAATGTCATCTCATTATTAAAAGGTTGGTCTATTTTAGTGGCATGCAAACGTTTGGGCACCTCTGATCAAAATAATTGTTATTGTGAACAGTGAAGCAAGTTGAAGTGGAAATTATCTCTAAAAAGGCATACGATAAAGATGATACATTTGCTTTGTATTTTAGATAGCAACAAAAATATTTTCATCTTTGAAATTTTTGAAATTACAAAAAAGAAAATAGGTTGATGTAAACGCTTAGGCACCCTGCATGGTTAGTAGCAATTGCACCACCTTATGCAAGTATCACAACTTGTAAAGCTTTTTGTGGCCAGCCAAGACTCTTTCAATTCTTTTTTGAGGGAATTTCATCCATTTTTCCTTAGAAAAATCTTCCTGTTCTGCCTTCTTCCACGTGTGGTGTTGTGGATATCCAGCATACAGCTTAACCCTCGTTCATATCCCCAGCAAACAGACTGTATAGGTTCAGTAGTCTTGATTTATTGAGTGATGATATGAACTTGATATGCGTGGTAAAAACAATAATACAAATGATCACAGTCAGTACTGGGTACAAACACAGGCACTAACACAATGATAACATAACACAGGGTACAGTTAACATGAGCAACTGGGGCAAAGTTCACTGCAGCAGGCTCTACTCTATACAGAAATACAGTACATCTTTCTGCATGCAGTGCAAGGGGCATTATGAAGGATAAAGAGCATAATACACCTCACTTCACAGCATTCTACAGTGGCTGCATAACGATTTGCATATACAGATTCTAACACAAACATGTAGTTGCATTGTGACTCTCACCGGATTCATCTGACAGGAGGAGCAGTCATAGAGAAGGGAAAGTCAGAAACACACATCTTATCTCTCAGAAAGCCCAGGAAAGATGTCTACAGATCTTCTCCTCGGGAAGCTAAAGGTTCTACTCAGAACACACTGAACACCCTGATCTTGAAGTGGAAACTCTCATGTGTGCAGAAACAGGATAAATGGAAAACTAATGACCTCTATGGGTTGTAACTGGTATTACACAAAGAAGATAGATTAATGGGTGAATGCCTGAGATGTAGTTTGCTCTCTCCAAGCTTACACATTCTGACTTCTACTTTACATAATTTACCATCCATGTTGGGAAAAGTTTGGGTAACTAGGTTAAGTGACCACTCATATTGATGTGACTGGATATATTCCATGAGAATGACATCGTGAGGTTTGATATCTGGCTGATCTTTCTGCCACTTTGTCCTTGTTTGTAGGGTGGAGAGGTACCATTTTCTTTATCTGTCCCACAAAACGTTGGAAACACGTGTTTCCTTTGCCACCAGTAGAGGTCTCTCTCACTGACTTCTGTTGGTGGCGCACTTGGAAAGTACGTTTTCTGCTTGGGTAACATGGCAGAGGTCAGAACTGTCGGGTCTCCAGAACCAATGGAAGATGCTGTCTTGTAAGGCTGAGCTACATGAAGTAGGCAAGCAACGGCTTGAACAAGTGTCTTCCAGATTGAGAATCTGCTGAATTGATGAGATTCGAGGTGATTACTTGGAATGACTGTACATAGAACAAATACTTGAGGATGAAGCTCTATGTCGGCATCTAGATCCACTAGTTTGAATGTATCAGGCTTGCTGGTGTGGGGCATCGAACAGTACAAGGAGTTGGGGCCTGTGAAGCATGTATTGTCCTTAAGATGACTTGGTGCAACAGCATTGTGGTGAGTAGACACATAGTGCCACTGGTTAGGGCAAGTGGATTTTATCCTCAATACCCAATTGAAGGCATCCATCTTTAAATCCAAAATCAATTCCATGCTCCACTGCATGGGAAGGGAGTTGATACTTAGTCCTTTTATTGCTGGAATAGTCTTGAGAGGGAAAAGCTCCCATCAATTCTCGGCTGATAGAGGCAATCTTATGCAACCTCAGGTTAGATAGAGCGAGCATTTCTTGAGCCCTTTTCTGGAGACTGATTTCAGCCTCATTTGTTGGAGTGGATTTCAGACAGTCATCTACATAGAAGTCTTTTTCTACGAAGGATCTGACATCTGACCCATATTTTTCTTTGCCCTCTTTGGCAGAATTTAAGAGGCCGTAGATAGTGACTGCAGGGGAAGGACTGTTCCCGAAGATGTGTACACTCATCCGGAACTCTGTGGTGTCTTTATTGGGGTGGTTGTCGCGGTACCAGTAGAACCTCAAGTAGTTTCTGTGTACTTTTTTGACGATAAAACAGTGGAATGTCTGTTAGATGTCAGCCATAAATGCCACCTTATCCCTGCGGAAACAAAGTAGTACTTCTAAAAGTCTGTTGACGTCTGGACCCGACAGTAGGACATTATTCAAGGAGATGTCTTCGTATCTGGCGCTTCAGTCGAATACCACTCTTATCTGACCTGGCTTCTTAGGATGGTACACTCCGAATATGGGTAAGTACCAACACCCCTCTGAGTGTTGAAGTGCAGGTGCAATTTCTGCATGGTTGTTCTGGAATATCTTCTCCATGAAGGTAAAGAAATTTTCCTTTGTCTCAAGCGACTTCTGAAGCTTGTGTCTGTGGGAGATGAATCAACTGTAAACCAGTTCCCTGTTGTTGGGTAAGCGTCTTCTCCAAAGTTGGAATGGAAGAGGTGCGATCTAGCTTTTTGACTTGTCTTTGATTATTTCTCAATCCATGATGTCCAAGATCATCCTGTCTTCTATAGACATCGCTGCCCTGTTGCCTTCCTTTGTCCTGTGGAAGACAGTACAACCTATGTGGTCTTGTTTACTTTAACAGGCGTGATCTTCATTGGAAGGAACTGAAAAATACCAAAGGCAGGTGACTGATGCTCTGTAATTCTTTTACCAGCAGACAATGCTGACATGGTTGGTAGAGAGATGGATGTCCATTTTCTAATGTGCTGGTCAGCATACTGTTGATTGAGACTGGCTTGTGTGCTCCTTCTCGACAAACATCTTCTATAATGACCCATCCAGGGTCAAGCCTCTGTGCTTATGAAGCATTCTGGAAACCATTAATTGATTCTCTAGTCTTGTGGACTCATAGTATATCTCTTCCCAGAAGTAAAGCTATTGGAGCTTCTGGATCCAACTCAGGTATTAGGTGAGCTATACACTTTAGGTGGGGATGATTTTTTTCTACCTCCGGTGAAGGTATCTCAGACCTGTTGTCAGGAATCTGGTTGCACTCCAGAATGGTCGATAGCGATAAGAAGGTCTGGCCATCTATGGACTCCATTTTGTATCCAGTTGCTTTCCTCCCCACTGTCTCAACGGTACCTGAATACGTCTTCAAGGAGTATGGAGTACCGGGGCCTACAGTGCTGAAGTTGTCGAAGAAGATGGACTTGGCTAGAGACCTGTTGCTTTGGTCATCTAGGATTGCATACATCTTGAGCGCTTTATCCCTGTGGCCTGCTGGGTAGACTTGGACAAGGCAGATTTTCGAACAGGACATTCCTTCTATGAGTCCTTTACAGATCTCTATACACTGAGAGGTGACCACCAGGGTCTCTTCATCAGTGCTCTTCTGCTTTCCATCATGCTCCCCTGCTTGCGAGCACACTTGTGCTGGTGGTCCAGGGTGCAAGGCTGTATTGTAATCCGTGCTGATGCATTCTGCACATTTTACACCAGCTTCACAGTTCCTGGCAAGGTGCGAGGTTGTAGTACAGCATTTGAAGCAGATGTTGTTTTCCTTGAGGAAACCTTTGCATTCCTCTAAAGACTTCTCCCTGAAGGTTCTGCATTTTAGTAGAGGATGTGGTTTCTTGTGCAGAGAACACTGCTTACTGACGTCTTGAGGTTTGTTCTGTTCTGGAGATGGATTATTCACATTGTGTGGAGGACCTGTAGAAACAATCTAAAATGTGAGATAACTGCTCAATAGGATCTTATCTTTTAAGGCAAAGAGCAATGAAAAAAACTGATGGATTCTGCTCATCTGGTAAGGTTGTGTGTACCCACAACCAAATTTGAATGCTCAGAGGCCAGCTGCTGCAGGATCCACACTTCTATGAACAACCGTGGTGCAAAGAAATGCTTTATAGGATGATGTGTCGCAAGATCTACGATGTTGCCGAAGGAAAACCAGAAGACCGGAGTGTATGGATATGGTGTAGCTTTAATCCGACGCGTTTTGGAGCCAAAACCCAGCTCCTTCCATTGTCCCTGAGGAAGGAGCTGGGTTTTGGCTCCGAACATTGTCAGATTAAAGCTACACCATATCCAAACACTCCAGTCTTCTGGTTTTCCTTTGGCAGCAACGCAGATCTTGTGACACAGCTTCCTATAAAGCATTACTGTGGAAACAATATGTTAGTTTTGTGGACTGCCACGAATATTCTACTAAGTTTGACACCAGGGACATTGGGACATGTCAGAATGAGGTCAAAACTGGGGTAATTTCTAATTTTAGCTTGTTGGGTGACAAAATCTACAAATACAGTAAAAGGAAACAACAGAACTTTATGAGTTTGCTTGTACCGTGAACCATATGTGACCCACTTCTCTTGTAGGTTGTAAGGAAGCCCTGACAGTGTCTTAAGAATGGCAATCCAGGCAAATCTCCTTCCTCCTGGGTGACCTGCAACTCTATCAACAAATCATTAAATTCTCTAAAGCTTTTGATATAATCTTTGGGCCCTATTTTAGCGAAATCATCAATTCTTTTGTATAAAGCATTTTCTATGACTTCTATGGACCCATAGCATTCATCAAGTCTTTCCCACACTTTGCGAAGATCTGTGTGTGGATGCTTTATATTAATGTCTCTTAGTCTTTTGGCATGCTCAACTGACTCACTCCCAAACCATTTCACGAGGAGATCTAACTCCTCGCTACTAGAAAGGTCCAGACCCTGAATGGTGTTCTGGAATGAGGCTCGCAAACCCTGATGGACTTTTTTTTTAAAAAGACTGGGTTCGGGACCGGACTTAACCCAAATTTGAGTCAAAACCCATGAACCCGAACTTATAAAATGGTGGCTGGGGGCTGTAAAAAAGAAACAAAACAGTGATTAAATATCAGCATGATTACTTATCGGGGTCCATGTGCTTGTACTTCCAGGGCCGCTCAATTACTTCCTGATTATTCACTGGTGAGGGGTGCAACAACCAATCACAGATACTGCCACAGAGACTGAATGTCTATGATTGGCTGTTAGAGCCAGTGCAGTAACTTGTAAATAGCCCATATATTCTGACATCTACCCAGCAAGGTAGATCCTTGCAGAAGTTTGAATCTCAAACGCCTTTTCGACGTTTGCAGATTGAAAATCTTAAACACAGTAGAATCTTGCGGAAAAAACTTGCAGATCTGAGCTGCCTGATTGTCTAATATGAGGCCAAGTACAAGAGATTACACTAGAGCGTGTTATACTCTACCCTGGTCCTAAAAAACTGAATAAAACTTGAATAAATTATAAATCTACCAGTAAGATAACAACATTTTTGTAGTTCATTGATTTAGATCAAAAACAAGACGTCTGATGACTTTCATTAGGTGAAAAACAAACTCGGTAAAGAGAAGTTTCAATTTAAAGTTCATAGATTAGTATGCAGCCTAATTCTGTGCTATAATGCAGCACTCATCAGTAAAATAACAATAACAGCAAATTGATGGCATTCATGTAGAGTGCAGACTTTGAAGCAATGCAGATCTAGTAATTGCTTTGTTGTGCACCTTGATTATACCCTTCTAGATAAGGATGCTGAATAAAATGTGTGCAGTCTGACTTTTCCCTACGCTAGCTACTATTTTGCATGATTATGACCGTCAACTAATTACTAAGCTCTAAGATGATCACACGTGCTGTGAATCTTTGACTGGGCAAAGATCCAGGAATACCATAAGAGGAGATAAATCCAATCCGTGATTTTCCCACATGACACAGAAAAATAGGAGCTTCATTTGCTCATGAAATATTTTAATCGAATGAGAAATTACTTTATCTAACAATGTGTGACATTTTTATTCAGCAGAGGACACCAATGATTCAGAAACTACAGAAGATTATATGTAACATACAAACTGTGTGTGCTGGAGGAAATGAGATGGTTTCTGGAAGAATATAAGGGAGATGAAATATGGTAAGATTATATATCTCAATGTGTGGATGACAGGTGACAAGATAGGAACGGTACAAACGTTTTATACAATTTATACTGGTAATATAAGATTACGATATAGTATAATGCTTCAGGATACTCCTGACAGTAAAAACGAAGCAGATCCAAACTTGTCATTTAACTCTTTAATTCTCTGTTTTGAGTATTGTGCTATTACGTTGTAGGTTTAACTTGTTTAAAATCACATGATGAAATGTGTGTTGATATTATGTTGAGCTGTGACATATGACAGCTCCATGACATTGAACCATCTATAATACTTGATGCACAATGAAGATGGCACAGCTTCCTGAACAAGTATGTAAGGTTTATTCAATTACCTCTCTCAAAGTGTTTGTGAATGTCTTCATGGGTTTCCCAAGGCCATGCATCAGAAATGACTTAATCAGAAAAGGACTACATACATACAACATCATTCTTAGCATGTGTGTTAGAATGTTTTTTACTTTCAGATATAAAATATACTGAACAGTGATCAATAAAATGTCATTTTTGTTACAAATGAACCTTTGTCTAAATAATAATAATTTTTATAGAACCAACATACTCTATTCTGCACTTTACAACTCAGAAAAATCATGTACAAACCATATCTGACATTTCAGAGCAGCACATTATGAAATATTGTTCATTCAGAGAGCAGGTAGGGCATTGCAGAGAAGTGGCACAGCATGAAAAACGTGTTGGAGACGAGAGTGGGAAGTTGTGATTATGAAGGAAATATGTCTTAAGGTACCGTTACACACTCCAATGTTGAAACTATATCACTAACGATCTCGCGGGCGCGCGGGTCGTTAGGACATCGTTTAGACATCGTTGGTGAGATGTCACACATCTAGATATCGTGGACGAAGCACCAATGATGTGGCGAGCAGCTGTCGTTGGCACAATCCAGCGAACGATCCTTATTCACTGATGTGAATGGGCGAAGTGGTGAACGACATCGTTATCGTAGTGTCACACGCAACGATGCAGCAGGTTGGCTGATCGTGGATCGTCTGATTTGAGTACATGTTCTCAAATCTGCGATCAACGATCCAACGATTTATTGTGATTGAATCTCGGTGTGACATGCAACGAAGTAGTAACTATGTCGCCTGAACGACTCCAAACCCGTGACGTTTAAGCGATATCGTTAACGATCTCGTACCATGTAACGGGGCCTTTAGAGTGTGTGCTCACAATCTAGGAATTGCAGCGTTTTGGACACAGGGTATTGCCACTGCGTATAAAATGCTACCTTGTACAGTACAAGCACAATGGATGGGTTTTGTAGAAATCCCATGCTTACTATGCTTCTCCCGACCGTAGAGTGTTTTGCGGGTTTCTGGACTTTCGCATCTCCACAGCATGTTAATTTCATGCTGAAGAGTCAGAAGAGATAACCATCAGGTGAATTCAGGGAGAAGCCACACTGCACCCACCACAGATCATGAGTACAGGGCGGCTGTGGTCACCCCGCAAGCATCGGCGGGTTCCTGCAGGTCCCGAGGCACTACGCCCAACACGCAGTGCCTCTGGATCTTGAGCACACAGCCTAAGGCTACGTTCATGCGCTGCGTAATAGCAGCGCTTTTTTGCAGTTGCACGTTTTGCTGCCCTTTGCGGAAAAAGGCACAACTGTATACACACGCTGCGCATTTTGACCTGTGCTTTTCCCAAGCCCATTTTATAATGTTGGCTATTGGAGACACACACGTAAAAATGCACAAAGAATTGACATGTTCATTCTTTTTGCGGACGCACTTTGCAGTGCAGACGCGTCTCTAAAAAGACAGAACATGTGAATGCATTTCAGCAAAAGCCATTGCTTTTGCTGGGATGCGTTCCAGTACTGCATTTACACAAGCTCTAAAAAGCACAGAGTAAATGGTGAACTCCGTAGCGTGTGAACACAGCCTTACATCATTAGCAGGACACTAACTTTGGGCACCGTGGTAGACAGAGATGAAAAAGGCAAGGTTTAAGGTGCAGCACTGTGGAGAGCTTTCTAGGTAAGTGTGATTAGTTTATATTGCATTCTGAAGCAGGTAGGCAATCATTGCAATGTCCAGCACAAGGTGAAGGCATCTATTTTGCAACTGATATACTGATATGGGTCACCTTGATGTTGGTAGGATGGCTTGTTACCTTTTTTACAGTTTTTTTATCAGCACATGCTTTTTACTTATAAGTTACTATAGCAGGGTATTTTTAAACGTTTGTTAAACTTTTTTTAAGCTTTAGTTGTTTTGCAACTGGATAGCTAGATGAGCCTGGATTCAAGATAGGTTAAGGATAGATTAGAAAGGGCAAACTAATAGTACTGACCAATTCCATAAAGTAGTAGTACTAGTTAATAGTTACAATTGCTTCGTAGCTCAAATAAGTTAACACTTCACCACCCGGTGATTTTCCATTTTTCATTTTCATATTTTCCTCCCCTTCTTTCAAGAACCATAACGTTTTTTATTTTTCCATCAAATAGCCATATGAGAGATTGTTTTCTGTAGAGTGATTTGTTCTTTTAAATGACATTATTACTTTTATTATTTAGTGTACTGGAAAAAGGGAAAAAGGGAAAAAGATTCCAAGTGTGGTAAAATTGGAAAAATTGCATTTCCACAATTTTATTTATTTATTTATTTAACATGTTCACTGTATGGTAAAATCGACATGGCAATATGATTAACCAGGTCAGAGTGAGTTTCTAGACACCAAACATGTACTGTATTTTTCGGAATATAAAATGCACTTTTGTTCCCCCAAAATTTGGGGGAAAGTGAGACCGTATCTCAATTATCTCACAAATTTTAACATACATTGGTAACAAAGAAAATAAGAATCCCTTTCATCCCTCCTCCCTATTGTTTAATCGTCATTTGTTACTATTTGATTGAATATGCCTAGCTAAAACATATATTTATTATAAAATTCTCTTGTGAGAGTTAAATGCTACCTCTCAATTTGCCTAGTGTACCTTTCAAATCCTCTAAAGCATACCACTCTGTGTTTTTGTAAGGTGTCATAAATCTTTCTATCTCTACATCTGATAATGTTTTCAGAATAAATGGTTTCCATTTGTGAAAAAATTTATGGGTCATTTTGGTAGGATTTCTAAGTGTCTCCATGGATTCAAGCTCCAAGGATCTCCTGAGCATATTTCGTACTATTTCAATTGAAGGGACCGCGTCCTGGAGCCAGTGTGACAGGAGTTGTCTCTTGGCCACAAGTGATATTGTGTGAAATAGGACATGTATCTGCCCACCCGTTGTGGTAGCAGCTGAGTGGTGGAACAGCCATAACCTCGGATCATCTCTACATTCCGCCGGAAATAATCCCGAGGCAAGGATTCCCACCTCCCTCCAATACTTTTGTGTTTCCGTGCAAGACCAAATCCCATGTTCAAGATCAGTCATGGGGTTTTTACATTTAGGGCACTCAACCCATCTTTCACTATTGGCCGGAGAAGGTGGGATATTGAAGCCTTTGATAGTACCATGTATTAGTCTGTACTGAGTATCCCTCCATTTTTCGTTTATAATATGTTTCCTTATTAAGTCCCAGCCTTTTAGTATATTTTGAGTTAGATCTGGTTCAGTGTAGTGTTTCCTCCATAAGGAGAATAGTTTATGGGACATCAGGGGTTTTTTGTAGCTTACTATACAGGGTGGTTATAGATATGTCATTGGGGTAATTCTCATTAATTCTCCCCACTCGCTTCCTTCTATTTCTGCCTTAATATTACTTAAACGAGACAGGAGATGTCGCTGAATTTGTAAACACGGCAACCAATGGGACCCTGGGAGGTTAAATTTGTTTAGAATTTCAGTACTCGTCAACCATCTCTTCTCTCCCATGTGCATAAGGTCTCCCAGAGTTTTTACGCCCCTCTCCCTCCATGTACGAAATAACAGATTGTCAGTCCCTTGCGGAAAGGATGGTGCGGACCAGGGGTTCAAAATTTTAGAAATCTGCCATGAAAGATTCATTTTTTTTCTCACTGCCTTCCAAGTCATCACTGTGTCTCTACAAATAGATGTGCACTTGATTCTTGGGGGCAGTGTTTTCAGTGAGAAATGCAGCAGGGCCGATAGATCCCAAGGTTTAGAGAACTCTCCCTCTAGGGCCAAATCAGAGAACTTGGAGGTATTGTTGATCCAGTCTAGGACATTTCTCATGACGCATGCCAAATTATAACCCCTAATATCTGGGACTCTCAGTCCCCCCTCTTCTCTTGCCTGCATTAGGGTAGTTAGTTTAATTCTAGCTCTCTTGCCTCCCCACAGGAATTTGGAAAATGCTGCATTCAGTCGCCTCACGTCTGTGTGTTTTAGTAACATTGGAATCGTCTGGAGCGGATAGAGTAGTCTAGCGAAGCTAACCATTTTGATCAAGTGAGATCTCCCTAGCAGCGACGGGAAGATTTTTACAGCATTCCAATTCTCTTTCTATTTTTTCTATTATGGGAAGAAAATTCAATTTGTATATCAGATCAGGTGTTCTAGCCAGATGAACTCCTAGATATTTCAAGTTATTTTTGGCAACAGGGATATCACATAGTGTATTTACAGGTCTATTAGGTTTTCCATTTTTGAGGAAGAGAATTTCACATTTGTCTCTATTTAATATGAATCCTGATAGTGTCCCTATTTTTTCTATGGTGTCTAGGATTGTTTTAAGGTCTCTTAGTGGGTGTTGCACAAATAGAATAATATCATGGGCAAAAAGGGACAACTTAACTTCCTTTTCTCCTACTTTAATGCCTTCATGGGTGTTCTGAGCGGATAGATATAATGCCAGTGGCTCTATCGCTAAGTTAAAAAGAAGAGGCGACAGCGGGCAGCCCTGGCGAGTTCCCTTCTCCAGTGAAAACGTTTCCGACAGGAATCCCGGAATGCTAACACATGCCTTCGGGTTACTGTATAAAGATCTTAAAAATTGGCGAAAGTGCCCCTCTAAGCCGATAGCGTCCAGGACCCAATCCAGCCATGACCACCTCACATTGTCGAACGCTTTCTCCGCATCAAGGGCGACCATGGCTGGATCTCCCACCCCGTCTCTCCCACTATGTCTTGTTACATCAATAAGTAACATAGCTCTCCTAATGTTGGTAATTGTCGACCGACCTCGTACAAAACCAGATTGATGAGGTTGAATCAATCTCGGTAAAATCGATGCCAACCTATCAGCTAAAATTTTTGACAGAAGTTTTAAATCTTAGTTTATCAGAGAGATAGGTCTGTAACTAGATGGGTCCGATGGAGGTTTGCCAGTCTTAAGAATCAATTTTATATGGGCCATATTCATTCTCTCTGGAATCGGAGAACCTCTCAATATGGAATTGTATAGTTCCATCAAAACAGGAGAAATCTTTAAAAAAGGCCCCATTGAAGCCATCAGGTCCCGGTGCTTTACCAGGATTTAGTAGATTAATTGCCATTTTTATTTCATCTGTTGAGACGGGACTATTTAAATAGAGTTTGTCATCTTCTGTCAGGCTAGGCATATTGATGGAGTTCAGCCATGAAACATCTGTCATATTACTAGTGTTACTGTCCCTATATAACGTTGCATAATGTTTTCCTAGGATCTGGGTAATTTTTTGGGGATCAGACCAAAGTTTGCCGCGCTTATCAGCAATTGTTAATATAGATGTGGTTGGTCTCCTACCCCTTGCTAGTCTCGCCAGTAGTCGCCCGGCCTTATTACCATATCTATTCAATTCTATTTCCAGATGGTTTCTATATAATTCTTCCCTTCTAGCTGCCCAAGTATCAAACGACCTCTTTGCCAATAACCAATTATCTCTATCTGTCTCGCCCATAGTCTCTTTATATGTGAGATACATCTCTCTCACTTTGGTGCTGGCTAATATATATTTTTCTTTGACTTGTTTTTTTCAATTTAGCGCTGTGAGCCATGATATGACCCCGCAAGACCGTCTTTGCAGTTTCCCAGAACAGACCTGGAGTAGACACATGAGCTGCATTGTTTGTATAAAAATCAGACCACCATTCTTTAAGCAGTTAACCAAAATTCTCATCTCTTGTCAAAGTATCAGGGAACCTCCACAAATAATCTGTTCCCTTGGGGAAGACATCTTTGGTCTCAAGTGTCATCGGACTATGGTCGGATATGACCATGTCTCCCATCTCCACCTCCATCACTCTTTGAAACAACAGGGTCGAGGTGAAAAACATATCCAGTCTCCACCATGTTTTATGAGCATGAGAAAAGTGGGTAAACTCCCTTTCAAGGGGATGTAATGTGCGCCATGTATCAACCAGACTGCAATTGGTGAGCAGATTCTCTAGCAGACTTGGTCTTGAAGAAGGTCTATCATCACCTCCCGAAAAACCTATCACATCTTCCCTCTTTCTATCTTCCGTCTCATTAAGCACCCAGTTATAATCTCCCCCTAGTATTTTGTTACTTTCTTAGTCTATCAGGATTTGGTCGGTCAAGTTTTGAAAAAAGGGTTTTTGCAATGTATTCGGGGCATAAATATTATACAGACTATAGGTGACATTTTGGATCTGAATACACATATGGTATAATCGCCCCTTATCATCTGATGATGAGGATAGTATCCTGTGGGCAAGGTTTTTACTAATAAGGATCATGACCCCAGATTTCCTGTCATCAGCCCCTGAGCCGTATACCTCCCCCACCCAAAGTTTTTTGAGTCTAAAGAAGTCGGTTGGAGCGAGGTGTGTTTCCTGTAGCAACGCCACATCAGCTCCAAGTCTCTTGAGGTGGCGAAGAACCATCATACGTTTGGCCGGGATCGTAGACCCTTAACGTTCCACTAAACCCATTTCACCATCTTTGCTGTGTGGAAGCGATTTCAAATGATAAGTGTGTGGTATATTTCTTGAATGTAGAGTATTAATGGATCTGAACATATTTACTTAGGCAGATGGTAGCATAAGAGGATATTGAACATATCAGTGTTAGCAAGGCTGTTTTTTCTCCCCTGTTATTAAAACTTCCCCCCAACTTTTCATCCCCTCCCATTCTCTCCATCTCCATCCTTAAGTCTTGTTGACTTCGCTTTTTTCCTCCTGGCTGAAGCAAGAAGTTCTGCCCTCCTCCTTCACTTAAACATCCGATAATACTATCTATAATATAGTCCCAGACCCCAAGAACATAAACATGAAGTTATTAACGTCCTGCATTGTTGTAAAGTGAAATATTATCCCCACTCATAGCAGGTAGAAAAACTTCACAGAACCTCTCATAAATAGTAGGTATGTAACTAACACAGCTTTTAACATTTCCCATCACCCCCTCCCTCCCCCCCCCCCGTCCTCAAATCGTCTGGAAAAAAAGAAAAAAGAAAGAAAAAAAAAAAAAAGAAAGGGGGGGGGGGAAAGGGGGAGCGTCTCGGCATCGTAAATCTCCTTCTCAATCCTCTTGAAAAGGCGGATCCGTATCAGATTATACGCAGGTGGTCGCCACTCAGGTTTGATCAAAGGAAGAAGTATCTTCATGTCCCTGTCTCATTCCAATCAAATGGGTTGACCCGTTTTTCTCCTGCTCCATCTAGACGCGGGTTGGCGTTGTTGTCTAGGAGACTGCATCTTCTCCTGGGAGCTTTGTGGCAAAGATTCTGACCGCAGTCTGTATGTCCGTGATGATACAGTTCCACTATCTAATCCTCTTTCCGGTGCATGAGTTTCTCCCACTCCTCTTGGGCTACTCGAATTCGACTCATTTCTGTCTGGTGTGTGTGTTTTTTTCATTAATTGACTTCATAGCCTCTGCAGGGTCTGTGAAAGAGACCATGTCGCCTGCTGGTGATCTGAATCGCAGGGTGGCCGGGTAGTTAAGTTGGAACCTGACGTTTCTTTTAAACAATATTGTACAGGCGTCGCTGAAGGCTCTTCTCCTCCTAGTCACCTCAACTGAATAGTCAGCAAATAGTAAGACTCTGTGACTTAGGATCAGGAGTGGATGTCTTTTAGCCTTATATGCACGCAGTATCTCCTCTTTATCTCTGTGGTTGAGATATTTGGCAATGGCATGTCTCGGTTTATAAGAGTCTCTATCACGTGTGGAGCCGTTATTTTCATTTTCCCTGGGGGTATCTCTTGGGGGTCCTATTCTGTGGGTACGTTCGGTTCTGCACTTATGGGAAAGACCCAGTTCTTTAGGTAGTTCAGTCTCAAATACCTCTACAAGCTGTCCCGGGGAAATGGATTCAGGGAGACCCACGATTTTAAGATTGCTACGGCGAGTTCTATTTTCAATATCATCAAGTTTATTTAAGGTGTATAATGAGTGTTTCTGTAGATCATGCACCTGTTGTTCTAAATCCAACACTCTCTCCTCTGCTGCAGCAATCCTGTCCTCAGCTTTCTGCAGTTGTTGGTCATGGTGCTTGATTTTAGTATGCAAATCTTTTGTAGTTGCTGCCACCAAGTCTTTGACTGTCTGTCTGAATTCTTCTGCTAAATGAATTGCCATTTCCTTGGCCAGCAGCTTGTAGTCTATCCCTTGCAGCCCTGGTGCAGTAATAGCTGGTCTTCCCTGCAGCCATGCTTCCCCCTGATACTGGGACCCCTGTGCCCCTTCAGTATTTGTTTCTGGGGAAACTTCTCCCTCCAGATCTTCAGCTACCTTCCCCTCCTCCATGGCCCTCTCGCTCCCTGCTGCTGTGGGAGCAGTCTGGATCGGCTGGGCCAGCTGGCCCTCCGCCGCCATTGTGCGCTTCCCGCGCTTTGCCTCCGGTCCCTGCACCACCCCGCTTGTCTCCGTCTCACCTCCTCTTGTCACATACCGATTTATGGTTACCGGTGTGCAGCATCCTCCGCCACTCATTTCAGTGGGTTAGGCGTCCCGGGGTCTGGGGATTGCTGTGGATTGTGAGGAGGGCACCGGAGCATCCTTAACTGCTGCTGCACATTGCGGCGCCGGAACAGGAAGTCTTTGAGATGTTTTTTCACGGATCAGCAGAACTGTTTGTCATTTCTTCCTCTGGCTGCATTTGCCTTCGACAGTCAGGTTAATCAGTCCACAGGAATCTCGCCACTTTGCTGTAACTATGGGTTCCATCCTCACCTTGGTGAATTCTGGGTGTCCTGGGGTAGATGTCATCATTCAGGAGCTGGGGACTGTTTGGTGAGAGGTTAAAAGGGGCATTGGGGTGGCTCAGCATCGGCAGAAACAAAAGGCCGATAGGAGGCGCTCGTCGGGGGGCTCAGGTGGGTGATAAGGTATGGCTAGCCTCTAAGAATATTAGATTAAAGATACCCTTGCTAAAGTTGGGTCCTAGGTTCATTGGTCCATATGAGATTTTGGAGGTTGTCAATCCAGTTGCCTTCCATTTACAACTCCCACGGTCGTTCCATATTCCTAATGTGTTCCATAAGTTATTGTTGAAGGAGTTTGTTCCTTCTGCTCTGTCTCCTTCACCCCCACCTACTCCGGTGTCTGTTGAGGGGACCCTGGAATATGAGGTTCAAAGGATGGTTGATTACCTGAATGATCCGGAATTCCCTTCAATATCTGGTGAATTGGAATGGGTATGGATCTGAAGAACGGTCCTGAGTTCCAGCTCAATCTATAAGGGCTGATCGATTGGTCTGGGCCTTTCATCGGAGATTTCCTGGGAAACCTGGGGGTCCGGTGGCCCCCCTTGAAAGGGGGTACTGTCATGATCTCCTCATTGCCTGTGTTTGTTCTAGGTTAGTGGAGAATGTCAGCCTGGGCTGGCTCCGTGCCTCAATCACCTGAATTCAGCTCAATTAATTAGGCCTCTATTTAATCAAGCTTGCAGCTATGCTCGGTGTCAATTATACGCTTGCTTCTGGCTGTGTGGACTTGATCTCCCTGTTCTCTGAAACAGACCCTGCCTGACTTAGCTATCTTGCCTGGACTTGACTCTCTGCTTGTGACCTGACTCCTCTTACCGTATGTACCTTTGTATTCTGTTTTTGTCTCTGGGATTTTTAATTTGTAATTTGTTATTTACTTTCCATTTATTTCTGTTTGTCTTCTGCTTCTCTGAGACTAGTTATAATTTGGGACCAACATCACACCATCCTATTACTTTCATCATATATTTACAAAGCATTAAGCCAACGTCAAATGTAACGATATCGTTGCCGATATCGTTCAAAAGTCACGTGTTCTGTGACGCTTGAACGATGTCGAAACGACATCATTGCGTGTGACACTACAAAAGATGAACGATCAGTCGGCTGATCGTTCATTGTTTGATTTGAGGTCCTGACCTCAAATCAATCGTTGGTCGCCCGATGGACACGCAGCATCGCTGCGTGTGACACAGGGAGACGACCGATAAGCCAGTTCCCAGCGCCTCTCTGCAAGCGCTGGGAGCTGGTATCCAAAGTAAACTGTGGGTAACTAGGCAGTGCGCGCTGCCTAGATACCCGATGTATACCTTGGTTACCAGCCTTCTCCGCTCACTGGCTGGTATCCAAGGTACACAGCGGGTAACTAGGGTCCCTAGTTACCTGTTGTGTTCCTTGGATACCAGCTGGTGAGCGGAGCAGGCTGGTAACAAAGGTATACATCGGGTATCTAGGCAGCGCACGCTGCCTAGTTACCCGCAGTTTAACTTGGAGACCAACCTGCTCCCGCTTACCGCAGCCTGGCAGCGGGAGCAAGACATCATGGAAACGATATTTAAATCGTTTCCACAATGTCTCTGGTCCATTGATCGCTGGTGAGTCTGCCTGTGTGACAGCTCACCAGCGATCTGAACGATATTGTTAGCGATCGCGCGTACATGTGATCGCTAACAATATCGTTCTTCAAATTGATGCGTGTGATGGCACCATTACTTCAATATATAGCTAAAATATGACACTTCATGATTACGCAACTTCAATATACCCTCACTGATTACTAAGTACATTTGTATATTTTATAGTTAATACATACAGGAGCATATCAATGAATTATAATATCATCAAAAAGGTCATTTTTTTCAGTAATTCAATACAGAAAGAGAAATGCATATATTATATAGAGTCATGACAGAGTGATCTATTTTAAGTGTTTATTCTGTAATTGTTGATGATTATGGTTTACAGCTAATGAAAACCCAAAGGTCATTATCTCAGAAAATTGAAGGGTTAAAAACCACACTGCAGTGTTTCACGAGACATCAAAGGATGAATATAATTGTGATTTATTAATCAACGTGTTTCAGGAATCCCTGAATCACCCTCAAACATGGTAATATGATATTGATTTGTCCTGAGAAGGGGGCCAGAGAGCCCTGAAACACGATGACTAATAAATCAATATTGTATTCACCCTTTGATGTTTTGTGGAATACAATAGCATGGTTTTTAACCCTTCATCCTCCCTACTCTATATGCACCACGCTGGGAATGCAGCATCTGTGATCTGCTTTTATAGTGGTTGTGACAACCACACAGGGTGAAGCCTCTGATACCTATTTAGGTAATATTTTACCTTTCAGACCCTTCATCCTGCCTACTTTAATCTTCTGAGATAATGACCTTTGAAATACATAATCATCAACATTAACAGAAATAAACACTTGAAATAGATCACTCTGTAATGACTGGATATAATATATGCATTTCACTTAATATATTGAATTACTGAAATAAATTAACTTTTGATAATATTCTAATTCATTGAGCTGCACCTGTATATGCATCAGCTCATCATGTCTTTAGACACCCTATGCTAAGAAAAAAGCAAACATAGTCAGCAAGCTAATTTGAACTACTGTAAAGGGTATGTGGAATTTAAGACTTGATTGAAAATAACTTTAAGGAAATTCTGTCAGCTGCTGCTTTCTCAGATTACCGTATATACTCGTGTATAAGCCGACCCGTGTATAAGCCGACCCCCCTACTTTTGCCCCCAAAACCTGGGAAAATCTATTGACTCGTGTATAAGCCGAGGGTGGACCCCAGCACAGGTATACAGCCCCCAGCAGTGTGGTATACAGCAGCCCCAGAGGTATATACAGCAGCCCCAATGGTAGTATACAGCAGCAGCCCCAGTGGTATATACAGCAGCAGCCCCAGTGGTATATACAGCCCCAGTGGTAGTATACACGCAGCCCCAGTAGTATATACAGCCCTAGTAGTATATACAGCCCCAGTGGTACTATACAGCATCCCCAGTAATGCAGGGCCCCCCCAGGCTTGCTCCGGTCACCTGTAAAGCAAATTATACTTATCACTGTCCCGCTGCCGTCCGCGCTCGCCGCTGCCGTCCGCGCTCCTCCATCTTCATGCGTCTTTTTCCTGTTTCCTGTGTTCATCGCCGGCAATGACGTCATTCCCTGCGACGAACACAGGAAACAGGAAGAAGACGCATGAAGATGGAGGAGCGCGGACGGCAGCGGCGAGCGCGGACGGCAGCGGGACAGTGATAAGTATAATTTGCTTTACAGGTGACCGGAGCAAGCCTGGGGGGGCCCTGCATTACTGGGGATGCTGGGGATGCTGGGGCTGTATGGCTGCCGTCACTGACTCGCGTATAAGCCGAGGGGGGTACTTTTCAGCCCAATTTTTGGGCTGAAAAACTCGGCTTATACGCGAGTATATACGGTATGTCTTTTTAGGGAGGAATGAATCTTTCCAGGTTCTATTAAAAAATTGTCCTAAAAGTGCAGCAGCTCTCTATTACTGATAATAGAGGGCATTCTCTCAATAATAGTAACTAATGTGCCAATCTCATTTATGATTTTTAGAAACTGATCATTTTCATACACACAGTTTCTAAAGATCATAGATAATGATGTGCAAAGCAAAAAGCATCCAGTAAGCTGCAGTTCTGTGGATGAAAACATGTTATTATTAAAGAATTCAAATAGTAGTGGAAAGACTGCTTCAAGTAGACAGAAAGGTCATAATACTGCTAAAACATTTAGTTAAGATTAGTGATGAGTGAGTACCATAATATTCGTACACACTATACTCGTAACGATTACTTTGTAATACTTGTGTATTCATTCATTCAATGCAAGTCAATGGAAAACGCGAGGGCTATAAAAAGGCAGGGATGGCTGAAACAGTGGTCAAACTGCATGGGAACAATAGGCAGACATTATGTACACAGTCTGCATACTGTTCTGCCATACAGCTGTGACAGAAACTAGTGAAGATATATAGATAGAGATAGAAGAACAGGTAGATGGGGCTTACCAGACTCCTGCTTCTGCTCCCGGGGCCTCTCAGTCTCCTGCTCTTCTGCAGAATCACTTCCAGGTCAGCTCAGTCTACTGCTGAATCACTTCCAGGGCCGCCTATTAAGCTACTTGCATATTCACTGCACTGTCAGACTAGACATAAAAATACTGTGAAGCCTCATGCAGTTTTTTAATTATTTATTTATTTAACACCCTATGATGGCAGGTTGTTTCCCATATACTAATGTGTATGACAACCAAGCACAAACACTCCAAAACAAAGAGGTGGGAGGTTTACGGTCCGTTTTATACTATGTATAACAAAGTCACTAGTGTTATGTGTTAATTCATGAATTTATTTAGTTAATTATGCATACATATAAATTATGCGTACATATAAAATTCATTACATAGCACATACAAAATATATACATAGGTTTCATTATTTATTTATTTCCGGGGTGATCATTGTTTAAAGTGACATTGTGACAATAAAATTTCCATGTGGCAAAGTATTATCCCCTCTACAAAGACATGGGGTAGTGAACAAGGGTATGTGGGCATTATATGTAAAAACATTTCATCTATGCTGTGCAAAGTTTTGTTGCAGGTCACTTTTGGACCATAGGCTGACTGTGTATTGTGTAAACAGCCCACACCGGGGGAGCCCTGTGGAGTAGTGCTGGACAAGTCCTATGCATCACTCCTCCAGTTCATCCACCCCAGGGGAGCATTACTCACAGTCAAACCCATATGATAAAGTGCACAGTCCAATAGTCATGTTGAATTTACAAGTTCGTCATCCTCCCACAACCTCCACACTTACCCATATCCTATAGGGGGATGGAGTATCCGGGTGCCCCCAAGCACAATCACTGTCCAGATTGTGGAAATACACTCTGGCTGCAACAGTCAATCACAGAGGCTGTCACAGAGTGTAAGCATCTGTGATTGGTGGTTTGTCTGACAGTGCAGTAAATATGCAATGTAGCTTAATAGGGGGCCCCGGAAGTGATTCAGCTGGAGACTGAGCAGCTCCGTGAGCAACAGTGGGAGACTGGTAAACCCAATCTACCTGTTCGTTCTATCTATCTATCTATCTATCTCTCTCTCTATCTATCTATCTATCTATCTATCTATCTATCTATCCAAAAACAGTGATATAGTCACAGCACTAGTTTTTAGGTGCATCAAAAAATTATTATTCAGGCATGGCACCGTGACAGTGATACAATAGTGCAATATAATTGTCAACCAGTCACATAATAATAGAGATAGTCACACCATTACCTCATTAACTTGATTAATAAACTTATTCATGGTTGTGTGTCCCTTCCTATGCTCCCCACTCGTGCTGTACTCCCGACGTCCCAGAAATCAAGATGTGCATGCGCGATTGACGTCACAGTCATGGCAACCAGAGGCAGGACTGCAGAGTCATAGTAGATAGCTCACGCATGCGCAGTTCCATAAGTGGACAGGGATCACCGGACATTGCAACAGTGTTTTATCCCTTAAAAACCTCTTAGGGCTCCACATGGTTCCACTTTTAATTCATAAAAAAGTCTCAAGGACCAATCCAAAGTGCACAAATATAGTAAGAACATTTTATTATGAAATATGACATAAAGTGCAAAATGTGACTCATTATGTTATAGAAATAGTGTAGAAAAATAGTGTAGAAAAATATGCTAACGAATAAGGGTATACACATAGTGGGGACACACTGTCACAGATCTTTTCATATATAAGAAGATTCAATGTTAATGAAAACTAGATTTAAAAAAAAATAAAGTAAAATAAAGAAAAATCCAGGGTCCTACCAATGTTTCACTTTCGCAACTTTCTCATCCACCAAGTCGACTTCTAAAATATAAATATATACCGTATATACTCGTGTATAAGCCGAGTTTTTCAGCACAAAAAATGTGCTGAAAAGTCCCCCCTCGGCTTATACACGAGTATATACGGTAATCATAAAAAAAAAATAAAATATACCCGTCTGTATACAGCCCCCCCCCCGTGGTATACCGGGCCCCCCCTGTGGCAACCTGTAAAGGAAGCGATGATTATACTTATCGGGTCGCTGTCGCCGACGACGCCGCTCTGTCACCGTCCGTCACCGCGCTCCTCCTGGTCTTCATGCTTCCTTCACCGTCGCACAGGAAATGACGTCATTTTCTGTGCGCCCGTGAAGGAAGCATGAAGACGGGAAGGAGCGCGGTGACGGACGGTGACAGAGCGTCGGCGTCGGCGACAGCGACCCGATAAGTATAATCATCGCTTCCTTTACAGGTTGCCACAGGGGGGGCCCGGTATACCAGGGGGGAGGGCTGTATACAGCCGGGTACCGCTGTATACAGCGGGGGCTGCTGTATACAGCGGGGGCTGCTGTATACCCCTCTGGGGCTGCTAAATACCCCTCTGGGGCTGCTGTATACCCCTCTGGGGTGCTGTATACCCCTCTGGGGCTGCTGTATACCCCTCTGGGGCTGCTGTATACAGCTCTGGGGCTGCTGTATACAGCTCTGGGGCTGCTGTATACAGCTCTGGGGCTGCTGTATACCCCTCTGGGGCTGCTATATACCCCTCTGGGGCTGCTGTATACCCCTCTGGGGCTGCTATATACCCCTCTGGGGCTGCTATATACCCCTCTGGGGCTGCTGTATACCCCTCTGGGGCTGCTGTATACAGCTCTGGGGCTGCTGTATACAGCTCTGGGGCTGCTATATACCCCTCTGGGGCTGCTGTATACCCCTCTGGGGCTGCTGTATACCCCTCTGGGGCTGCTGTATACCGCACTGGGGCTGCTGTATATAGGGGCTGCAATACCACTTGGGCTGCAATACCACTGGGGCTGCTGTATATAGGGGCTGCTGTATACACCACTGGGGCTGCAATACCACTGGGGCTGCTGTATACAGGGGCTGCAATACCACTGGGGCTGCAATACCACTGGGGCTGCTGTATATAGGGGCTGCTGTATACACCACTGGGGCTGCAATACCACTGGGGCTGCTGTATACAGGGGCTGCAATACCACTGGGGCTGCAATACCACTGGGGCTGCTGTATATAGGGGCTGCTGTATACACCACTGGGGCTGCAATACCACTGGGGCTGCTGTATACAGGGGCTGCAATACCACTGGGGCTGCTGTATACACCACTGGGGCTGCAATACCACTGGGGCTGCTGTATACAGGGGCTGCAATACCACTGGGCTGCAATACCACTGGGGCTGCTGTATATAGGGGCTGCTGTATACACCACTGGGGCTGCAATACCACTGGGGCTGCTGTATACAGGGGCTGCAATACCACTGGGGCTGCTGTATATAGGGGCTGCTGTATACACCACTGGGGCTGCAATACCACTGGGGCTGCTGTATATAGGGGCTGCAATACCACTGGGGCTGCAATACCACTGGGGCTGCTGTATATAGGGGCTGCAATACCACTGGGGCTGCAATACCACTGGGGCTGCTGTATATAGGGGCTGCAATACCACTGGGCTGCAATACCACTGGGGCTGCTGTATATAGGGGCTGCTGTATACACCACTGGGGCTGCAATACCACTGGGGCTGCTGTATATAAGGGCTGCAATACCACTGGGGCTGCTGTATATACCACTGGGGCTGCTGTATATCATACTGCTGGGGCCTGTATACCACTGCTGGGGGCTGTATACCTGTGCTGGGGTCCACCCTCGGCTTATACGCGAGTCAATAGATTTTCCAAGGTTTTGGGGGCAAAAGTAGGGGGGTCGGCTTATACACGGTCGGCTTATACACGAGTATATACGGTAATATAAAATTAGTAATAAGAAAGTGCAGAAGTGATATGTAAAGTGCAATGTGAGCCATAAAAAAGTAGGATACAGTTCATACCTTAGATTTAAAAGAGACAGTCCTTCATTATAGGGCAACACTTAGTTTGTAATCAACATTCAGGCTCCCTGGTCTCAGGGTCTCCAATTTTTTTTATCAACGTAATTCTTTCTCCATTAGAAGTCTATCTTTATCACCTCCTCTCCTCAAGGGAACCTCATCAATAATTCTGCACTTCAAATCCTTCTCAAGGTGCTTGGCCTCCAAAAAGTGTTTAGGGATCGGTAGGTCTGTACGTTTTTTACGCAAGCTGTATCTATGCTGGCTCATCCTAATCTTGGAAGACCGGGTCTTTCAATTAACAGTTATCCACTAACTATGACTGTGTATTACTATGTGACTGGTTGATAATTATATTGCACTATTGTATCACTGTCACTGTGGAAATCAATAAGGCATTGTAATAAGCATGTTGACTGTAATGCAGACTCTGCTTAATTGATAGTTTATTTATGTTTCAACCTCTATGAGGTCTTTATCAAGCACAGTGTTCAGTGCAAACAATCCAACCATATAAAGGGTGCACACATACGGTAATTGATTGTTAATATAAAAGTGCTAAAAAGCCATACAATTATACATACATGTGTTCATATACTTTAGTGATAAAGTGCCATCATACAGTGCAAGTATTTTGTTATGGTACATATACTCATATGTCCACCATAGAGTACATATACAGATAATCAATATAATTGTAATGATAGTGATCACCTGTGCAAATATTAAAAGCAATACCTTTAGAAGCGATTGGTCGATATATAGTTAACCTCCAGACCGGCGCAACTACAGCCATTATCGCGCTGTTTACCAGCGTCTTCCGCACTGTAGTGCACATGCCCGCATTTCCAGATCTTACCGCGCATGTGCGGTTGTCGCGTCACCACTGACATCACAGTTATGTGAGCGGCATGATGCCTTTCGACCATTTTAACACCTGGCAAAGTGTAAAAACCTGCCCACTGCTCTATCAATCTAATGTTATAATCAACCACTTATTAATAAGTGTTTTTTTATTTACAGAGGGCAACAATACTGGACCTCACATATATACTAGTGAGGAACACACCTGGAACAGCGCCAATTATATCACCACTAGGGGGACAGAATCAGCCTGTTAGTGCTACCCATAGGAGAACCAGTAATAAAAAACACCAGTCTCCCCAGGCATCCACTTACCCAGGGGGCCTCACCACCAATCACTCTCCCAATTTCACCAGGTCCACTCCCCTCCAATAGAGCAGTAATAAGTAACCAAAGCACTTAATGCAATTAAAAAGGGCAATGTTTATTCCATATTATAAATTGAAAGCATTATTTATCAATAATATGTCCGGGGATAACCTTTTGACCAATCACTCCTCCTGTGAAAAAATCACAAAAAAGTATTAAAAACAACTTGGAAAATAAGGAGTACCATACACTCCTAAAAAAATCCACCAAAGTATACAGTTAACAATAATATATCCAATATCTCTACACTGCATAGGTATAGATGTAACAAAGGTAGGATTTTATGGATTAAATGTTAAAAATTTCTAGACCTGATACAAAGATTTACATTCAAAAAATAGTATGAATCTTAAAGTCCACATTCAGAAAATTAGGTCTTAGAGTATTCAACAGATATATCAATTTTAACTCTTTTTTCTTCAGAATAGCCTACCTATTACCTCCTTTCCTTAAAGGGGGCACATGATCAATGATTCTAAATTTGATCTCTGTATCCTTGTGACCCTTCTCAACACAGTGTTTCGGCACTGGAAGGTCCAACCGTTTTTTACTAACCGAGTACTTGTGCTGACTGAATCTAGTCTTGAAGTCACATGTCGTCTCCCCTACGTAGTAGAGACGACATGGGCATTCAAGAAGATATATGATATATTCTGATTCACAAGTGAGGAAGAAATTGACCTTATACATTTTCTGTGTCTGATTATCTGTGAAACATGAACCTTTCAACATTGAGGTACAGTTAATGCAATTCAAGCACGGAAAACATCCTTTTCTCCCTAATCCAGTTAGTGACAATTGTTTACTTCTACTCAAGGGACCTGGATCCGATCTCACCACCTTATCCTTATATTTCTGGCCCGACGATAGGAGAAGAGAGGATTCATCAACATTTGCCAACCCATTAGACAAAACCTTCCAATGACTCTGAATAATCTTAGCTATCAAACCAGTTTTCCTGGCTGTACACTGATACAAATAAGGGATTCTTTTGTTTTCCTATTTTTAACTTTAGGTACAAATAAATCTTCACGCATTTATTGTATTTAGTTTTTTTCCTCTGTTCATCCAATAAATGCCTCAGAAAAACCCCTATCCTTAAATTTGTTAGACATCTCATTCCAGGGTTATTTCTAGATGTTCTTTACTCTCACTATTCTTTTGGCCCTCAAGAATTGACCATATGGTATGGCATAGTGGCCTTTGTGAGTTTGACTGGAATATAATAACGCATATATTCCTATCCGTTTATTTACATAAATACTGGTGGTCAGGGTATCATCCTCCTTCTCAAGCCATTAACATCCAGAAATTGAATTTTAGTTTGCTGAATAACGTTAGGGTAAATTTGATGATAGAAAAACTCACCAAAATTGGTCGCTTTTTTTACCCCTTGCATCTAGCAGGTGGCTGCAGATTCCCCCAGGAGGTAGCACATGCGTCTAGACACCGGTACACAGACCCCTGCAACCTATAACATGGGGGCGGTTTGTAGCAACCAGCGACCATCCATGTATGCAGGGAGAGGCTGGTGGTGAATGCAGACACATGGACACCATTAGGCCCCTGCCACACTCAGGTGTTACATAGTGTCTGAGCAGCCTATTGGTGACGCCTCCTATTAGACCGGGCGGGCTGTTCAGCACTGATATATGCAACACAGTGACAGACGCCCCCTAGAGGAAAACAACCTCAACTGCAAAAGATAAAAAGATGCAGGTTGACACTAAGATAAAGATGTAAGGTGTCAGTTGGTATTATGGCGCCAGAATATCGTAAGCTCGTGACCCACCGTCAAGGGCCCTTACACTCACGAGTACCTAGCCACATGTATAACACATGTATAATTTAGCTTTAGACAAAAATAACCGAATAGGTACTAAATATCAAAATAGAAAAACTCACCAAAATTGGTCGCTTTTTTTACCCCTTGCATCTAGCAGGTGGCTGCAGATTCCCCCAGGAGGTAGCACATGCGTCTAGACACCGGTACACAGACCCCTGCAACCTATAACATGGGGGCGGTTTGTAGCAACCAGCGACCATCCATGTATGCAGGGAGAGGCTGGTGGTGAATGCAGACACATGGACACCATTAGGCCCCTGCCACACTCAGGTGTTACATAGTGTCTGAGCAGCCTATTGGTGACGCCTCCTATTAGACCGGGCGGGCTGTTCAGCACTGATATATGCAACACAGTGACAGACGCCCCCTAGAGGAAAACAACCTCAACTGCAAAAGATAAAAAGATGCAGGTTGACACTAAGATAAAGATGTAAGGTGTCAGTTGGTATTATGGCGCCAGAATATCGTAAGCTCGTGACCCACCGTCAAGGGCCCTTACACTCACGAGTACCTAGCCACATGTATAACACATGTATAATTTAGCTTTAGACAAAAATAACCGAATAGGTACTAAATATCAAAATAGAAAAACTCACCAAAATTGGTCGCTTTTTTTACCCCTTGCATCTAGCAGGTGGCTGCAGATTCCCCCAGGAGGTAGCACATGCGTCTAGACACCGGTACACAGACCCCTGCAACCTATAACATGGGGCGGTTTGTAGCAACCAGCGACCATCCATGTATGCAGGGAGAGGCTGGTGGTGAATGCAGACACATGGACACCATTAGGCCCCTGCCACACTCAGGTGTTACATAGTGTCTGAGCAGCCTATTGGTGACGCCTCCTATTAGACGGGCGGCTGTTCAGCACTGATATATGCAACACAGTGACAGACGCCCCTAGAGAAAACAACCTCAACTGCAAAAGATAAAAAGATGCAGGTTGACACTAAGATAAAGATGTAAGGTGTCAGTTGGTATTATGGCGCCAGAATATCGTAAGCTCGTGACCCACCGTCAGGGCCCTTACACTCACGAGTACCTAGCCACATGTATAACACATGTATAATTTAGCTTTAGACAAAAATAACCGAATAGGTACTAAATATCAAAATAGAAAAACTCACCAAAATTGGTCGCTTTTTTTACCCCTTGCATCTAGCAGGTGCTGCAGATTCCCCAGGAGGTAGCACATGCGTCTAGACACCGTACACAGACCCTGCAACCTATAACATGGGGGGTTTGTAGCAACCAGCGACCATCCATGTATGCAGGGAGAGGCTGGTGGTGAATGCAGACACATGGACACCATTAGGCCCCTGCCACACTCAGGTGTTACATAGTGTCTGAGCAGCCTATTGGTGACGCCTCCTATTAGACGGGCGGGCTGTTCAGCACTGTATATGCAACACAGTGACAGACGCCCTAAGGAAAACAACCTCAACGCAAAAGATAAAAGATGCAGGTTGCACTAGATAAAGATGTAAGGTTCAGTGGTATTATGGCGCCAGAATACGTAAGCTCGTGACCCACGTCAAGGGCCCTTACACTCACGAGTACCTGCCACATGTAACACATGTAAATTAGCTTAACAAAATAACGAATAGGTATAAATCAAAATAGAAAAACTCACCAATTGGTCGCTTTTTTACCCCTTGCATCTAGCAGGTGGCTGCAGATTCCCAGGAGGTAGCACATGCGTCTAGACACCGGTACACAGACCCCTGCAACCTAAACATGGGGCGGTTTGTAGCAACCACGACCATCATGTATCAGGGAGAGGCTGGTGGTGAATGCAGACACATGACACATTAGGCCCTGCCACACTCAGGTGTTACATATGTCTGAGCAGCTATGGTACGCCTCTATTAACCGGGGGCTTCAGCACTGATATTGCACACGTGACAGCCCTAGAGAAAAACCATGCAAGTAAAAGATCGTTGACACTAATAAGATTAAGGTGTCAGTGATTGGGCCAATGTAAGTGTGACCACGTCAGGCCCTTACTCACGAGTACCTAGCCACATGTATAACACATAATATTAGCTTTAACAAAATAACGAATAGGTACTAAATATCAAAATAGAAAAACTCACCAAAATTGGTCGCTTTTTTACCCTTGCATCTAGCAGGTGGCTGCAGATTCCCCCAGGAGGTAGCACATGCGTCTAGAACGGTACACAGACCCTGAACCTATAACATGGGCGGTTGTAGCAACCAGCGACCATCCATGTTGCAGGGAGAGGCTGGTGGTGATGCAGACACATGGACACCATTAGGCCCCTGCCACACTCAGGTGTTACATAGTGCTGAGCAGCCTATTGGTGACGCCTCTATTAGACCGGGGGGCTGTTCAGCACTGATATATGCAACACAGTGAAGACGCCCCTAGAGGAAAACAACCTCAACTGCAAAAGATAAAAAGATGCAGGTTGACACTAAGATAAAGATGTAAGTGTCAGTTGGTATTATGGCGCCAGAAATCGTAGCTCGTGACCACCGTCAAGGGCCCTTACACTCACGAGTACCTAGCCACATTATAACACATGTAAATTTAGCTTTAGACAAAAATAACCGAATAGGTACTAAATATCAAAATAGAAAAACTCACCAAATGGTCGTTTTTTTACCCTGCATCTAGCAGGTGGCTGCAGATTCCCCCAGGAGGTAGCACATGCGTCTAGACACCGGTACACAGACCCCTCACCTATAACATGGGGGCGTTTGTAGCAACCAGCACCATCCATGTATCAGGAGAGCTGGTGGTGAATGCAGACACATGGACACCATTAGCCCCTGCACACTCAGGTGTTACATAGTGTCTGAGCAGCCTATTGTGACGCCTCCTATTAGACCGGCGGGTGTTGCATGATATATGCAACACAGTGACAGACGCCCCTAGAGGAAAACAACCTCAACTGCAAAAGATAAAAAGATGAGGTTGACACTAAGATAAAGATGTAAGGTGGTCAGTTGGTATTATGGCGCCAGAATATCGTAAGCTCGTGACCCAACCTCAAGGGCCCTTACATCACGGTACCTAGCACATGATAACACATGTATAATTTAGCTTTAGACAAAAATAACCGAATAGGTACTAAATATCAAAATAGAAAAACTCACCAAAATTGGTCGCTTTTTTTACCCCTTGCATCTAGCAGGTGGCTGCAGATTCCCCCAGGAGGTAGCACATGCGTCTAGACACCGGTACACAGACCCCTGCAACCTATAACATGGGGGCGGTTTGTAGCAACCAGCGACCATCCATGTATGCAGGGAGAGGCTGGTGGTGAATGCAGACACATGGACACCATTAGGCCCCTGCCACACTCAGGTGTTACATAGTGTCTGAGCAGCCTATTGGTGACGCCTCCTATTAGACCGGGCGGGCTGTTCAGCACTGATATATGCAACACAGTGACAGACGCCCCCTGCATACATGGATGGTCGCTGGTTGCTACAAACCGCCCCCATGTTATAGGTTGCAGGGGTCTGTGTACCGGTGTCTAGACGCATGTGCTACCTCCTGGGGAATCTGCAGCCACCTGCTAGATGCAAGGGGTAAAAAAAGCGACCAATTTTGGTGAGTTTTTCTATTTTGATATTTAGTACCTATTCGGTTATTTTTGTCTAAAGCTAAATTATACATGTGTTATACATGTGGCTAGGTACTCGTGAGTGTAAGGGCCCTTGACGGTGGGTCACGAGCTTACGATATTCTGGCGCCATAATACCAACTGACACCTTACATCTTTATCTTAGTGTCAACCTGCATCTTTTTATCTTTTGCAGTTGAGGTTGTTTTCCTCTAGGGGGCGTCTGTCACTGTGTTGCATATATCAGTGCTGAACAGCCCGCCCGGTCTAATAGGAGGCGTCACCAATAGGCTGCTCAGACACTATGTAACACCTGAGTGTGGCAGGGGCCTAATGGTGTCCATGTGTCTGCATTCACCACCAGCCTCTCCCTGCATACATGGATGGTCGCTGGTTGCTACAAACCGCCCCCATGTTATAGGTTGCAGGGGTCTGTGTACCGGTGTCTAGACGCATGTGCTACCTCCTGGGGGAATCTGCAGCCACCTGCTAGATGCAAGGGGTAAAAAAAGCGACCAATTTTGGTGAGTTTTTCTATTTTGATATTTAGTACCTATTCGGTTATTTTTGTCTAAAGCTAAATTATACATGTGTTATACATGTGGCTAGGTACTCGTGAGTGTAAGGGCCCTTGACGGTGGGTCACGAGCTTACGATATTCTGGCGCCATAATACCAACTGACACCTTACATCTTTATCTTAGTGTCAACCTGCATCTTTTTATCTTTTGCAGTTGAGGTTGTTTTCCTCTAGGGGGCGTCTGTCACTGTGTGGCATATATCAGTGCTGAACAGCCCGCCCGGTCTAATAGGAGGCGTCACCAATAGGCTGCTCAGACACTATGTAACACCTGAGTGTGGCAGGGGCCTAATGGTGTCCATGTGTCTGCATTCACCACCAGCCTCTCCCTGCATACATGGATGGTCGCTGGTTGCTACAAACCGCCCCCATGTTATAGGTTGCAGGGGTCTGTGTACCGGTGTCTAGACGCATGTGCTACCTCCTGGGGGAATCTGCAGCCACCTGCTAGATGCAAGGGGTAAAAAAAGCGACCAATTTTGGTGAGTTTTTCTATTTTGATATTTAGTACCTATTAAATTTGATGATAGCATTTATCTCATTGAGAAAATCCAAGAACTCTTTCAACTTTTCCTCAGTACTTGTCCATATGAGGAAGATGTCGTCTATGTAACGCCACCACCCCCTAACATTGAGGAAGTGGTGGGAAACAGAGACAACATTCTCCTCAAGAACCCCCATGGCAATATTTGCATACGTAGGGGCCATATTGGCCCCTATAGCCGTACCCCGGCATTGCTCATAAAAAGTATTGCCAAAAAGGAAATAATTTTTTCTAAGTACCAGATTTAAAAGATCAACAACAAGGTTTTTGGCATCAATTGAGAGATCTAGTTCATCAAGTTTTTTCTTTACACAATTGACGCCATACTCATGTTCTATTGATGTATAAAGGCTCACCACATCAAAAGAGGCCAAAAAGCAATCACCATCGAGTTTGACTGTGGAGATCTTAGTCAAAAAATCAGTTGTATCAAGTACATATGATTAAAATTTTACAGCTATAGGATTAAGAATCCTATCCAGGAAAATCCTATGTGACTAAGCACAGAGTCTGTGCCGGCCACAATATGACATCCCGGAGGATCCTCCAAAGACTTATGAATCTTAGACAATGTATAGATGATAGGCGAAATAGGAAACTCTACAATCAAAAAATCAAAAATACTTTGATCAATTAACTTTTTAAGCAATGCCTGCTCTAAAATTGCCTTTAATTCACGTTGAATATTCAATTTTGGATCTCCTGTCAATCTTATAAACTTATAAACTTATAAACTTTTTCATCTAGAACCTGTCCTGTCAGCTCCTTAACATAGGAGTCCCTGTCCATGACGACAGCACCCCCCTTATCCGCACTTTTTATTATGATGTCGTCATCATGGACAAGGGTTCTCAGAGGTTCAACTTCTTCACTTGTTATATTTGGTTTTTTGAATTCACTCTTCATTTTCTCTTTCAATTTTTCAATATCTCTATTTACCCCCTCTATAAATGCTGTTATGTGACTGGAACAACTCGGTGGTGTAAAATTACTTGATTTATGCAAGTTTAATTCTGAACCCCTAAATTCACTCTGACCACCAGTATTCTTTACTTGACTGTTATGAAACCACTCACGTAACTTAAAATGTCTAAAAAAACGGTTTAGATCTACCATCAATTCAAACCAGTCAACATGTGTAGTGGGACTGAAATTTAACCCCTTACTCAGAATATCTTTCTCAGGGTCAGTGAGTACCTTTTTAGAGATGTTTACAATTAATTCCATTTATGTTCCTTGTTTGCCTCAGATAATTTTGTGTTTTCTTGTTTCTCTTCTCTTTCTCTTTTCTGGCATCGATGTTGTCGCCTGCCCCCTCTCCTTGTCCTGTTGTTTTTGGTTTTGTTGGGTTTGTACCTATGATAAACATCAAAATCATTATCATGCATTTTAATATCATGCTTAAGATCATTCAAAGCCCCAACCAAACATTCATGACCTTTCTTTTTTCAATTATTGTCACTGTCCCGTTGCCAATTATATATATTGCCTTGTTCATAATCTTTCAAGTCACGAGTCCATTTTTTCCTTTTTGTTTCCTCCAAATCTCCTCGCAACTTAGAAACATGGGAAGATACATTCTCCAAAAAATTCTTCCAATCTGCCTCAGACACAATACTTTTAAGCTTAGTCTCTGACTCATGTGCCCCCTTTACGGAGAGGAGGCAATAGGGAGGCTATTCTGAAGAAAAAAGAGTTAAAATGGATATATCTAATGGTCTGAATGTGGACTTTAAGATTCATACTACCGTATATACTCGTGTATAAGCCGACCTGTGTATAAGCCGACCCCCCTACTTTTGCCCCCAAAACCTGGGAAAACCTATTGACTCATGTATAAGCCGAGGGTGGACCCCAGCACAAGTATACAGGCCTCCCCAGTTGTAGTATACAGCAGACTCCCCAGTGGTATACAGGCCTCCCCAGTGGTAGTATACAGCAGCCTCCCCAGTGGTGTATACAGGCCCCAGCAGTATTACAGCAGCCTCCCCAGTGGTGTATACAGCAGCCTCCCCAGAGGTGTATACAGCAGCCCCACTGGTGGTATATACAGGCAGCCCCAGAGGTGTATACAGGCAGCCCCAGTGGTGGTATATACAGGCAGCCCCAGAGGTGGTATATACAGGCAGCCCCAGTGGTTTTATATACAGGCAGCCCCAGAGGTGTATACAGCAGCCCCAGCCCCAGAGGTGGTATATACAGGCAGCCCCAGAGGTGGTATATACAGGCAGCCCCAGAGTTGGTATATACAGGCAGCCCCAGTGGTGGTATATACAGGCAGCCCCAGTGGTGTATACAGCAGCCCCAGTGGTGTATACAGCAGCCCCAGTGGTGGTATATACAGGCAGCCCCAAAGGTGTATACAGGCAGCCCCAGTGGTGGTATATACAGGCAGCCCCAGTGGTTTTATATACAGGCAGCCCCAGAGGTGTATACAGCAGCCACAGCCCCAGAGGTGGTATATACAGGCAGCCCCAGTGGTGGTATATACAGGCAGCCCCAGTGGTGGTATATACAGGCAGCCCCAGAGGTGGTATATACAGGCAGCCCCAGTGGTTTTATATACAGGCAGCCCCAGTGGTTTTATAAACAGGCAGCCCCAGAGGCGTATACAGCAACCCCAGCCCCAAAGGTGTATACAGGCAGCCCCAGTGGTGGTATATACAGGCAGCCCCAGTGGTGGTATATACAGGCAGCCCCAGAGGTGGTATATACAGGCAGCCCCAGTGGTGGTATATACAGGCAGCCCCAGAGGTGGTATATACAGGCAGCCCCAGTGGTTTTATAAACAGGCAGCCCCAGAGGTGTGTACAGCAGCCCCAGCCCCAAAGGTGTATACAGCAGCCCCAGCCCCAAAAGTGTATACAGCAGCCCCAGCCCCAAAGGTGTATACAACAGCCCCAGCCCCAAAGGTGTATACAGCAGCCCCAGCCCCAAAGGTGTATACAGCAGCCCCAGCCCCAAAGGTGTATACAGCAGCCCCAGCCCCAAAGGTGTATACAGCAGCCCCAGCCCCAAAGGTGTATACAGCAGCCCCAGCCCCAAAGGTGTTTACAGGCAGCCCCCAAATGCTGGCACTTGCCCCCCTCCTTGTAAGCCCCCCTGGCTGCTTAACTTACCATACTCTGTCTTCTTCATCGCGCGCGCAGGTGCCTCGGTGCTCCCGTCCTCCATGCTCCCGGCGTCATCCGGGTTACCCGGCCGTCGCGTAGCGATGACGTCATGCGACCAGCCGGTCACATGACCCCGGATGCTACGGAGGACGGGAGCACGGAGAGACCTGCGCGCCCGATGAAGAAGACAGAGGATGGTAATAATAGCAGCCGGGGGGGGGCCTTACAAGCAGGGGGGCAAGTGCCAGCATTTGGGGGAATATATTTAGTTATGCACTGCTTCCCCCTGCCGCTGATTGACAGGGGGAAGCAGTGCATATGTAATGAGAGGCCCCACGTGACGGGGCCGCTCATTCAGCAAACTCCCACCGCCTCCTCCAGCCTCCCCAGCTCTGGACACAGCCCCTACCTACCGTATTGACCCGTGTATAAGCCGAGGGGGAGACTTTTCAGCCCAATTTTTGGGCTGAAAAACTCGGCTTATACACGAGTATATACAGTATTTTTTTTAATGTAATTCTTTGTATCAGGTCTAGAAATTTTTAACATTTAATCCATAAAATCCTACCTTTGTTACATCTATACCTATGCAGTGTAGAGATATTGGATATATCATTGTTAACTGTATACTTTGGTGGATTTTTTTAGGAGTTTATGGTACTCCTTATTTTCCAAGTTTTTAATACTTTTTTGTGATTTATTTACAGGAGGAGTGATAGGTCAAAAGGTTATCCCCGGACATATTATTGATAAATAATGCTTTACATTTATTATATGGAATAAACTTTGCCCTTTTTAATTGCATTAAGTGCTTTGGTTACTTATTACTGCTGTATTGGAGGGGAGTGGACCTGGTGAAATTGGGAGAGTGATTGGTGGTGAGGCCCCCTGGGTAAGTGGATGCCTGGGGAGACTGGTGGTTTTTATTACTGGTTCTCCTATGGGTAACACTAACAGGCTGATTCTGTCCCCCTAGTGGTGCTATAATAGGCACTGTTCCAGGTGTGTTCCGCATTAGTATATATGTGAGGTCCAGCATTGTTGCCCTCTGTAAATAAAAAAACACTTATTAATAAGCGGTTGATTATAGCATTAGATTGGTAGAGCAGTGGGCAAGTTTTTACACTTTGCCAGGTGTTAAAATGACCAAAAGGCATCATGCCGGTCACATAACTGTGATGTCAGTGGTGATGCGACAACCGCGCATGCGCGGTAAGACCCGGAAATGCGGGCATACGCACTACAGTGCGGAAGACGCTGGTAAACAGCGCGATGGCGACTGTAGTGGCGCCGGTCTGGGGGTTAACTATATATCGACCAATTGCTTCTAAAGGTATTGCTTTTAATTAGTGATGAGCGAGCATGCTCGGTGCTACTCGTTACTCGCATGAGTATCCCGGTATTCGGGACGCTCGGCAAGCACCGAGTACCGCCGAGATGTTCGGACTCTTCACCAATAATTATCGATCTTACACAAATACACAGCTCCCTTCAATGCACACAGTGAGCTGGCACCTCAGAGAGAGCAGATAGATTGTTAGGGTCCCTCTGGGGGGCACAGTAAGGTGTTGTATGCTGCGTCGATTTGAAACCCCCCCTCCTCCCACCCTTTCCCAGAAACACTCGTTTTATAGCCGGAAGTCTGTGGGCGGAGTCTGTCACTAATTGACTTACATTGGGCTCGGTGCTCGGTCGAGCACCCGAGCATCACGAGATGCGCGACCCGAGCATCGAGCACCAGAGCATTTTAGTGCTCGCTCATCACTAGTTTTAATATTTGGGAAGTATCTATCTATCACTAAGTGCAGCTATGGAGCCAGCACTCTCATCGCCCCCAGGTGGTCTGAGGTTGAGATGGTGTCCACCCACTTAGAAGTGGGACAGGGAGGACAGGGATGTCAGCGCAGGACTCATCAGACCTGGGGTCACCGTGGCGTGTCTGATGAGCAAACAGATATTGGCCAATATACGTACCAAGAACCCCAGAAAATAAAAAAATAAGAATATTGAGTTTTTTGAAAAAACGTAAGTTTTTAATTTTTTCCTCATATATAGACCACTTGTTAGCATGTGTGCATTTTTGGTAGTAGCTGAGTGCTGCAGTGAATTTTTTCTGGTTGTTTGTTCCAGCATCGCAGCTTGCACCAGTTCACACTATATCTTGAGTGCTGTGCAGTTGTTTTCTGTTTTATGTCTAATATGTGGAGTTGCTGGCTCCATAGCTGCACTTAGCACCCTCTGCCTTTTTACAGCCCCCCAGACCTCAACGTTATTCGGTTTTAGCTTGTTTTTTTTCTTTGGTTATAGTGTGCTTGCCAATCCCAGTAATGCCATTATCAAAGGTGAATATGGCATTACTATGACTAGCAAGCAATTCCAGCATGTTTATTGACTGAAAATCAGTCAGCGAACATACTTTTCAGCTCACTCGAATATCACAAGTAAAATCCAAAAAACTTGCCGAGTAACAACTATCGCGAATACCGTACTATTCGTGCAAATAGCAAATAGTAACAAGTGTGCTCGCTCATCACTAGTTAAGACAATAATATGCAGAGAGAATGCCATTTTAAATTTCATGTGGATGGGGTAAAGAAGCACTCCTGGTTTTACTTTAGTAAATCAAGCCTTCTAACGCCTATGATTATACTTGCTTTGTCAACGATGTTAGGGGATGCAGGTGTGGTCCTCTTTTACATTAGTTCATCTGGGACTTGTTGTTCGTTGTTCGTTCAGGAAGAGTTTCTTTGTCTTGCTATAGGTTGTTGACATTGTTTTGTAATCAGCTCTGTGCTGTGAATGTTGGGTGGGGTTGCTCCTTGTTTAAACCCCCAGTAGAAAACTTCTCAAAAGTAGTTATACTTATTCTGGCTCATACTCCTGTTACTCCTGTCCTGATTATTTAGATCTTGTTATTTATCTCAGCATCCTCCTGACCACATCCATGTCCTCTAAGTTTGTCCTTGACTTGACCTCCTGCATACAACCCAACTTGACGATCCTTCTTTCTACAAGCTGGTCAATCGGCCAGCATCCACACCATAGATGTAAGCTAAGGAACCCTGCCCAAATCCCACTACAGTGTTAAAAGAGTGAAGATCAGGTTTACCTTGGGTCCTGCTAAACTGAGTGGCTTGTGCAAAGCATGTCTACAGAAGTACAATTAAGTGCTCAGAGACTTTTTCAGACAGTCCACCCAAGAACAATTTCTATCTCTAGTTTCAGGTACATTTTCAGAATTATGGTAAATGTTGAGTAAATGAGAGATAACACTATTTCTAACCATTTTGACATGAAACTTTCATTTTTCACTAGTTTTAACATTTGTAGGCTCTATCTCTATTAAACATTTGTTTTGGAGGCCAGTGGGTAAATACACAATAAGTATCAATTCCTGTTTTCCTGTCTTTGTGTAGCACACCCTCAGAAAGTGCAGCAGTATGAAGGACATTCAGCTAAGAATCTAGCACTGAGGTAAGATAAAACAGTTACTGGAAATCAACAGCACTTTATGTGTATCTTATTACCTCTTTCTCATTTTGTTCTTAGGGTGGTTTCACATAGCGATATTTTTCCTGTCCGTGGGATCCTACTTTTTGCAGGACCCCACGGACAGGAAAGGACACCATCGGAGGTGACCTATTTCTGTGTCTGGGGCCATGATTTTCACGGGTCCGGACACAGAAAGAGCTGTGCAGGGCACTTTCACTTTTGCAATGTATATACATACATTGCGGAAGTGAAATTTAAGTAAAGCAGGTGTTAAAAATAAAAAATCTCTATTCTCACCTGTCCTGCAATCCCCTGACGTCGGCATCTAGCTCTCGATGGTTACAGGACCTGGCTGGGCAGGGCTACCTGACATCGGAGAATCGCAGGACAGGTGAGAATACAGATTTTTTATTTTTAACACCTGATTTACTTAATTTTACTTCCACAAAGTATGTGATACATTGCGGAAGTGAAGTTAGACGGCACACAGCAGTTTTAGTGTACTGTGCATGCTCAGTACACTAAAATCAGGTCCGGGGAGTGATCAGCTGTTTTCTTGGATCCGCACTCATAGGCCCCCATGTTAACTGGCGCGGATCCTGTCAGATTTGATAGTGTCTAATTTAGTCCCCTTTGCCCAAAATTGGAGCAGTCTCTGATTTTGGGCAAAGCAGAAAATCGGACACAATCGGATCTGACACAAATTGGATGCCATTAAGGGCAAATCTGATCAGATATGTTGCCCATGGGGCCAAATCAGATCCATGGCTGTCCGTTTTACAACGGACAGCCACGGATGGTAGAAAAACGCAATGTGAAAGCAGCCTTAATTCTTTAATCCTCCATAGATTTCAAAAGGATATGTGATCAGATACTTCAGTGACTTGGCTCTATTAATTTGAGCTATTTTTCAAATGGATTGATGAGTTCAAGAGGCAACAAAGAGGAGAAAAAGGGGTTCGTAAGTGAAGAAAGAAACACATTTCTCTAATAAGATATTGTTACAATTCCTATTCGTGTGTTTAGATGTAGTGAATAACAGTTCAGCTATCTAATCTTGGGCAGGGGCATGCTGAGCCGTCAGTATGGTGATGGACTGCTCAGCCATCCAATCAGAATCTGGGGTGTTCTGAGATGTTAAGGTACCTTTATACGCCGCAACTGCAGTGAATCAACTGCTACGCAATCGGGAATTTCATCACGGTTGCTTAGACGTTGCGATGAAATTGCGGCGTGTAAATGTTCAACTTGCTTGTGATTTTCGAAGTTGATCCCGGTTGCAGTTTCAGAGCATTGTTCTAAAATCAGAGTCTACCCAGAAGGTGAATTGCCCTGGTTGTGGCATGAAATGGGGTATCTGGATGGAATCTGTGTCGCCTAGTGATTTTCCAGAGGCGTGCCACAGCGTGCTGGATACTGCGCCCCATCAGCATTGATTAGTGGGGGCTACTGTGTAACCATTGGCTGTCCCTGCACAGTGCGCCATATTTAAAGAGCTGTCCATTCACACTACACAAGTGCAATGGCGTCATTTATTAGCCAGCCTTCCTGCGCAGGCTGGCCAATCATGACGCTATTGCGTTGTCTAATCAGCATGTTTGGGGCGCGGAATACACAACTGTCACGCCTCTGTTCTTGCAGGGCTGCACAGGTGCACCCACATTCCCTTGGTGGTTGCGGCGTGTAAAGCGGCGACGAAATTCAACCGGATGTTTCCCGCAGGATCAGTCTCAACTTCCGGGGAGCCACGTTCCCTTAGGTGGAGGGCGTAATTGCGGCGTGTACATGCGGCATCGGCGATCGGTATCAACCGTCAAAAACGTGCACGTTCAGTTGATACCGATTGCAGGTGATAGTTGCGGCGTGTAAAGGTACCTTTAGTGTTGAGTATCAATACAGCTACCCAATTACAGCCGGGGCATGCAGGGTGACCTCCATGTGTCTCCTGTTCAGAGTGATTAACAGACAATTTAGCTGGCTCTTTACGTCCAATTATGGTCAGTTGTTTGCTTCATCTCAGTAGTGTCTGCGTACCTTGTGTTATTGTGCTGAGTCTCTGATCTATTGTTGCCCGTACTTCGACCTTGATTCTGATGTTCAATTTGCCTAACCACTTGTCTTGATCCACTAACTTCCTGGAATTTTGACCTCAGACTGTCACCTGACTATGCCTTTGTTTCACTCTTTTGTTTTTGAGGAGCCCTCTGGGTAGCTGACCCTGGAATTATTTACTACCCAGCTTCATGGCTAGGTAAATATTTTAAAAGATTTCTTATATTCACTTTTAAATGATTTGTAATTTTAATATATTAATATCAGAGGAAAATTTGTGAAATAGTTTAATCTTTTTGCCTCGGAACTTGTTGTCACCTTCCCAACCAGACCAATATTTTCAAAGCTGACCATTATAACTTCATTAAAAGCAATGCTATGGACAAAACAAGTGCAATAAGGCTTAGGCTGCTTTCAGGCCGGCAATTTTCAAATTTGTATGGATCCTTGAATTTCATGGAGCCACATAGACAGGCATGGATCTGTGCAAATAGATGCCAACGGATGTCCATGGACTGATTTTTTAACGGATCCATCATCACTTACCATAGATAGGAATGGGAGGAGCTGAATGTTGCTTCTGAGCATGCTTAGTACAGCAAAATGGACCTCTTTCACAAATCTGTTTTGATCACGGATCCGTATGGATCAGTCCTCCATAGAACTACATTATAATTTCATACAGACACCAATGGATTCCGTGTCTGTCTATTAGCGTCCGCGATTTTCAAGGAAGCCTAGAAATGGAGCAGTTTCCGTTTCTGGGTACATAAAAAATGCGAACACCAACGGATCCATGACAAAAAGGGGACACAATGATGACCACTTTAGGACCAATCCATGCCCCTTAGGATAACATGGAAGGCCTTAAAGGGAACCTGTCAGCTAGTTTATGCCTCCCCAGCTATCATTGTCTGTCCCTGCAGCTTCATAATACTATTGTAATCATCCCTGTTTGAGCTCATAGTGTAATGTGAAAGGTGAAAGAAAAGCATTTATACACTTACATTTCCTTATGTAATGAGGCAGTCAGTCCCCAGCTTGGAGGACAGGGACTGTTTGGCAGGTTAATAGTTAACATTTCAGCCTTGTGCTAGAACATTTTGGGAGACCTGATGTTATGTCACAACCATGTGACTACAATAGGTGGAGCTAAGTTCTCATAGAACATAATACGCTTGCTGGCATAGCTCCGCCCACTATAATCACATGATCGTTACATCACACAGGTCCTTTAGCTATCCAAGTTAAAAATGAGTTAACTATTATTCTGCCAGACAGTCCCCCTCCTCCAAGGTGGGGACTGAAATGTAAGTGTATAAATGCTTTTCTTTCACCTTTCACATTACACTATGAGCTCAGACAGAGATGATTAGACTGGTATTATAAAGCTGCAGCTACAGACAGTGATAGCTGGGGGGGGGGGGGGGAAACAAACCACCTGACAGGTTCTCTTTAACGGATTCATGGCCATCCATTTCAAAACAGATGGACACAGATTTGAAAATATGCCAGTGTGAAAGCAGCCTTACCCAACAAAGGAACAGGATTACTGTGAGGGAAACATCATTCACCTTGTAGGTTTTGTGGGGGCAGCGCCGGGATTGCAAGTCAGGAAAAACATTGAGCCCGACAATAGTTCAAACAGTACCCGGTTTTATTGCTGATACACACAGCGATGGAACAAGCTGCCGGAATCCGGGTCGCAGCCGGGTACACAGGATACAGTCCACACATAAAGTAACCCGGTTCCTTCCGGTTATGAGCTTTCCGTTATAGGTCACCCCGAGCTCCCAGCCCTCCCGGGCTAGACCGTGTTAGTATAGCACACTGCCCCCTGGAACTCTTGACTTCTCCAGTCTATCTCTGCTGCTGTAACTTAGGCAAAAATCTGTCCACAGGGAACCCCCCCTGCCTCCTAACCAGGCTTTTAACTCTGTGTCTCCTTCCGGGACCTTGCAAGACCCGGAGCGGAGGAAGCGGACCGTCCCTTTCTCTCACGCCATATACCGGGCTCAATATGTGACAGTGCGTATTCTGGGGGAGACATAGCGCCCCTCCCATATGATCCACCGCACTGTCTCACACACCCCCCCTCGGTTCAAACTTGTGGGGTTGAACCCCAGCCATCAAACAGGGTGCTCGGGACAGGGCATCCGCATTACCCTGCAACTTGCCAGCCCGATGCTCCACCGTAAAATGGAAGTCTTGGAGGAATAGGAACCACCGAGTGACCCGAGCGTTCCGTTCCTTGGCGTTTCGCATCCAGACCAGGGGAGCGTGATCCGTAACCAACCGGAACTGTCGCCCGAGCAAATAATAACGTAGGGACTCCATGGCCCATTTAACAGCCAAGCACTCCTTCTCCACTACGCTATAATTCTTTTCCGCCGGGGACAATTTCCGGCTCAGGTAAGTGACCGGATGCTCTTCTCTGTCCACTTCTTGCGACAGCACAGCCCCCAGCCCCACCTCCGAGGCGTCTGTTTGCACAACAAAAGCGTGTTTGAAGTTAGGACTGATGAGGACTGGCTGTCCACACAAGGCCGACTTTATGGACTGAAAGGCTGCCTCTGCTTGGGGATTCCAATGCACCAAAGCAGATTTCTTCCCTTTTAACAGGTCGGACAGGGCCGCCGTTCGGCCAGCAAAATTGGGTATGAAGCGTCGATAATACCCAACTATGTCGAGGAACGCCCTCACCTGTTTGGTAGACACCAGTCGGGGCCAATTTTGAATGGCCTCGATTTTGTTTATTTGGGGTTTGATAACCCCTCGCCCAATCACATACCCCAGGTACCGGGCCTCCTCGAGACCCATGACACACTTTTTTGGATTTGCCGTCAGGCCTGCGGCCCTGAGTGAATCTACCACGGAGTAACCAAGGCGTTTTTTTCCTTGGCCGACTCTGTTAGCGGCACCTGCCAGTAGCCTTTGGTCAGATCGAGCGTTGTGAAGTACTGGGCTTGCCCCAGTCTTTCAATCAGTTCGTCCACTCGGGCATGGGATATAAATTGAACTTAGACACGTCGTTTAGCTTCCGGAAATCGTTGCAGAACCGCAGTGATCCGTCGGGCTTCAGAATGAGCACGATGGGACTAGCCCATTCGCTCCGGGATTCTTCTATCACCCCTTGAGCATGTGCTTAACTTCGGCCGTGATGGCCTTAGTGAGGGTGTCGCTTATTTGTACCCCTTCGGTCTCCCTCGTGGCCGAAAGGGAAGGGTCTCCGGGTGCATCGGAAGCCTCCATGATCAGGCATTCCCGGTCTTCCCCGTTTTGAGCAAATTAACGTGGTATAACTGCACGGGTTTCCTTTTCCTGGGCTAGTATACCCTGTAATTCACATCCCCTACGTTTTCCCAGATTTCATATGGCCCTTGCCATTTGGCCAATAATTTGCTTTCCGTAGTGGGAACTAAGACCAATACCCGGTCCCCCACCTCAAAGGTCCTAACGGTGGCCCGCGTATTACACCTGCGGCTTTGAGCTCCTTGGGCATCCATCAGGTGCTCTTTCACAATAGGCCGGACTGCTGTGATCCGGTCCTGCATTTTCGCCACGTGGTCGATTACGCTCCTATAGGGAGTGGGTTCCTGTTCCCACGTCTCTTTGGCGACATCCAACAGCCCTTGAGGATGTCAGCCGTACAACATTTCAAAGGGAGAAAACCCTGTAGACGACTGTGGTACCTCCCGGATGGCGAACATTAGATAGGGCAGTAACATGTCCCAATTCTTTCCATCGTTGGCTACCACCTTTTTTAGCATGTACTTCAGGGTTTTGTTAAACCGCTCGACTAACCCGTCGGTCTGGGGATGATACACCGAGGTGCACAGCTGTTTTATGTTGAGCAGCTTACACAGTTCCTGGGTCACTTTGGACATAAAAGGAGTCCCCTGATCTGTGAGGATCTCCTTAGGTAGTCCTAGGCGACAGAACATGGCAAACAGCTCCCGGGCAATCAGTTTCGCCGAGGTGTGGCGTAACGGAATCGCCTCCGGGTATCGGGTGGAGTAGTCGACAACCACGAATATGTGTTGGTGGCCCTGTGCTGACTTAACTATAGGCCCCACCAGATCCATTGCGATCCGTTCAAAAGGTTCCTCTATAACCGGTAGAGGTACCAATGGACTACGGAAGGTGGCAATGGGCGTGGTCAGCTGACATTCCGGGCAGGAGTCACAGTACCTCTGGACATCCGCATACACACCCGGCCAAAAGAACCTCCGCAAGATGCGCTCTTGTGTTTTTTTTAGCCCCAAGGTGGCCCCCTAGCTGGTGAGAGTGGGACATCTCTAGGTCCGCCCGGCGGTGTGTCTGCGGTACTACCAGTTGGTCCAAGACCTCATCCCGGATTTTGTCCACCCTATAGAGTAACTCCCGGTGGACCACCATCAGGGGTGCACCAAGCCCCACTGCCGCCTGAGGCACTGATTACGGGGGGGTGCTGGTGGAGCCCAGCGCTGCCGCCCCCTCTGCATTCATTGGACCCCCGGCGGTCTCCACTGCCGCCTGAGCCGCGGCAGTGATTGCCGGCCGCGGCCGTGAGTACCGGGGGGGGGGGCGGGGGTGCTGTTGCAGCCCAGGGCGCTGCCGCCCCTTGTGTGCGTGTCCCCCGGCGGTTGCCGCTTACCTGCGGTGCGCGGGGTGAGCGGCCGGCGCCATGACAGGGGGAGGCTGTTTGCAGGAGGCCCTGCCCCCTTTTCACAGCCGCTCCCCCTGCCTCTTGCCGCCTGAATGACAGGGCTCACACTGTCCAATGGACGGTGCGGCCCTGACCACCATGCGTGGGAACACATTCTCTGCCCCCGGATACTGAGCTACCCCGTTTACTTCTGTTACCCTTTCTGGGGCCCGGGTCAGTGTGGGATCCTGTAGCTGGGCTGTCCCAAACGCTCCCCGGGACACTTCCAGCTCTGGAATCGGTGTGGTCTCCTCGACCCCTCCTGCCAATACGTCTAGCGGGAACCTAATGGGGTAACACTCTAGCCCTATGTTGGCGACCCCTATGGCAGGTGTCCCGGTCTCAGGGTTGTCGGGTTCAGCACCCTGATTCCCTGGCATTAGGGGAGGGTTACTCCTCCTTCCCCATAAGGACCAAAACAATGGTAAGTCTTTTCCAGCACCGACCCGTGGGGTAGAGATTTTAACACTCCGACCACGTGGGCCACCTCTCCACATGGAGTGGACAGAGTCACCTCCGTGGTCGGATACTCGCGTAGGTCCCCGTGTATACACCGGACCCCGATCAATCCCCCAGTGGGTTGCAACCCGGGGATTAAGGACGACTGAACCAGCGTCACCAAGCTGCCAGAGTCCAAGAGAGCTTCTGCTCTGTGTCCAATAATGACCACCGGGCACAGATGTGGTTCCATTAGGGGAACCACCGCATCTGCGGTAAGCACAGGGCTGGCATACATCGAGAACCAGCGTTTGAACACGCAGTCCATGGGCTCCATCGTTAGGGGGCAATACGCAGCCACATGTCCCGGTCCTTTGCACCGCCAGCACCACATAGCAGGGGCGCCGCCGGTCCGGAAGCTCCTTCTAGGGGAGCCTGGTCTCCTGCCAGCCTCATTTTGGGGTATTCTCTCAGCAGGTATCTGTTTAGGAGGGTCCCCTGTGGATGGTCGTACACCTCTACCCGGCTCCGGAGTTCGGCGTACCTGCCGGAGTGGGGCAGAGTCCCGTATGAACTCCTGGGTGGCTGTATATCGCTCTATCAAGCTAACCACCTGGTCCAAGGTACCCGGGTCCCCTTGCCCCACCCAACGCTGCATCGCCACCGGCAGAGTCCGTACCAGCCGGTCGACCACCACCCTTTCCACCATCTGTCCCGGAGTCAGGCTCTCAGGCTGGAGCCACCATTTCACCAACTGCAGCAAGTCATACGCCTGGGAATGAGCCGGCTTGGACTCCACGTAGGACCAGGAAAACACCCGTTGGGCTCGGACATAAGTATTGACCCCCAGTCTAGCAAGGATCTCACCTTTGAGTCTGGCGTAGTCCTGTGCATCCTCCCAACTGAGGTCTCTGTAGGCCTTCTGGGCATCGCCCATCAGGAACGGCGCCACCACTTCAGCCCACTGAGCGGCAGGGAGGCCTTCTCGCTCTGCGGTGCGCTCGTAGACTGTGAGGAAGGCTTTTACGTCATCCTCCGGACTCAGCTTCCTCAGTGCCGATCAGACCCGGTCCTGGGCCTCATGCCTTTCCGAGGGAGGTGCTGCTGGCGGGTCTCGTTGGGCCATAATTTGCTGCAGGAGCAGTTCATTCTTTTTCTGCTGCTGTTGAAACTGCTCCTGTTGTCGCAACTGCTGCTGCTCCTGCTGTCGGAGCTGCTGGTCCTCGTGTCGCTGTTGCTGGTCTTGTTGCCACTGCTGGGTAAGTACCAGCTGCCTTAGGATTTCCTCCATATCAGCGGCAGGCCTGTACTGTAGCGTGGCCGGCTTCAGCACGGACATGCAGTTCGTGGTTCAGGCTGCCCGCATTCTCCACCATATGTGGGGGCAGCGCTGGGATTGCAAGTCAGGAAAAACGTTGATCCCGGCAATAGTTCAAACAGTACCCGGTTTTATTGCTGACACACACAGCGATAGCACCTGTCTCCCCCTGCATGCTATGTCTCCCCCAGTACCTGTCTTTCCCCTGCATGCTGTCTCCCCCAGTACCTGTCTCCTCCCTGCACCCTGTCTCCCCCCTGCATGCTATGTCTCCCCCAGTACCTGTCTTCCCCCTGCATGCTGTCTCCCCCAGTACCTGTCTCCTCCATGCACCCTGTCTCCCCCCTGCATGCTGTCTCCCACCTGCACGTTGTCACCCCCCGCCATGTTGTCCCCCCCAAGTACCTGTCTCCCCAAGTACCTGTCTCCCCCCTGCATGCTGTCTACTCCCTGCATGCTGTCTACCCCCAGTACCTGTCTCCCCCCACCTGCACACTGTCTACCCCCAGTACCTGTCTCCCCCTGCACGCTGTCTACTCCCTAAATGCTATCTACCCCTTGCATGCTGTCTACCCCAGTACCTGTCTCCCCCCCTGAGTGCTGCCTCTTTCCCCATCCGCGGGGGCCCCCTGAGCGCTGCCTCCCCACCCCTCCTCACCCCCAGGGGACCCTGAGCGCTGTCCCCACACCTCACCCTTGGGGGCACCTGAGCACTGCCCCCACACCTCACCCTTGGGGTCCCCTGAGTGCTGCCTCCTCCTCTCTCCCTTCTAACCTTAGCGGCAGCTGCTGATCTCAGACTCAACCTGTAAGCTGCTGCAGCTGCTCTGTTTCCTGTGTGTGCGGTGATACAGGAAATATAGTGGCTGCAGCTCACAAAACATTACAGGCTGAGTCTGAGATCAGCAGCTGCTGCTAAGGTTAGAAGGGAGAGGGGGGAGGCAGCGCTCAGTGGCCCCCGAGCCAAGGGTGAGGTGAGGGGGGAAGTGCTCAGGGACCCAGTGGGCCCTCCCCCAGTTGTCCATGCCCTGGCACTTGCCTGGGTGCTGACGCCGGCCCTGGCTGTATGCTCCACAAGCCCAAAAACAGAAAGGCAATATATAGGAACCAGGAGATAAGTGGATCAATCTGCGCTGCTGTAGTTAGATAAAAACACAAGCACCTTTCATCTACTACCTACAGTAGTGCAAATTGACCCACACATCTACTGCTTGCTACATATTGCCAGTATGACTTTACGTTGTAATAACTCTGAAACACTTCAATGGATAACCGTTAATCTGAGTTTGCCTTTTTCATGACATATTTTACTTTAAGCTGGTGGTAAATGTAGGATGATTATATTTTGCGCTTATTTGAAAAAAAATCTGAAATTTGGCAAAAACGTTTTACATTTTTAAAATTTTTCATTATTATGGAATTAACCAGAGAGTTATATCACACAAAATGGTGAAAAATAAAATTTACCACATTTTTAGTTTGCAACAGTATAATATTTGAAACATATTTTTTGTTAGGAGGTTACAAGGGTTAAACGTTTAGCATTTTCAATAAAGTGGTCCAATTTTTATATGGACCCCAATACAGTTGAAGTTACTTTAGCAGACCTATGTTAAAGAAAATACTCATAAGTTACATCATTTAAAAAAAAAATACCCTTCAAAGTTCTCAAAACCACATTCAAGAAGTTTATCAACCCTTTAGATGCTCCACAGGAATCAAAGCAATGTAGAAAGAAAAAAAATAAAATTTTACTTTTTCCCACAAAAATGTTAATTTGGCCCTAATTGTTTGACAAGGATAACAGGAGAAAACGGGTCATACTATTTGTTGTGCAAATTCCCCTGAGTGCTCCAATACCCGAAATATGGTGGAAAACTACTCTTTCAGCATACAGAAGGGCTCGGAATGGAAGGAGTGCCATTTAACTTTTGAAATAGGAAATTGGCTGGAATTGATAGCGAATGCTACGTCATGTTTGCAGAGCCCATGATGTGCCTAATAGAAAAAAAAACATTCTTGAAACCCAAAAAGTGACCACATTTTTAAAAATAGACCCCTCAAGGAATTTACCGTATATACTCGTGAATAAGCCGACCCGTGTATAAGCCGACCCCCCTACTTTTGCCCCCAAAACCTGGGAAAACCTATTGACTTGTGTATAAGCCGAGGGTGGACCCCAGCACAGGTATACAGCCCCCAGCAGTGTGGTATACAGCAGCCCAGAGGTTTATACAGCAGCCCCAGTGGTAGTATACAGCAGCAGCCCCAGTGGTATATACAGCAGCAGCCCTAGTAGTTAGTATACAGCAGCCCCAGAGGTATATACAGCAGCCCCGAGGTGTATACAGCAGCCCCAGCGGTAGTATACAGCAGCCTCAGTGGTATATACAGCCCCAGTGGTAGTATACAGCAGCCCCAGTGGTATATACAGCCCCAGTGGTAGTATACAGCAGCCCCAGTGGTATATACAGCCCCAGTGGTAGTATACAGCAGCCCCAGAGGTATATACAGCCCCAGTGGTATATACAGCCCCAGTGGTAGTATACAGCAGCCCCAGAGGTATATACAGCCCCAGTGGTAGTATACAGCAGTCCCAGAGGTATATACAGCCCCAGTGGTAGTATACAGCAGCCCCAGTGGTATATGCAGCCCCAGTGGTATATGCAGCCCCAGAGGTATATACAGCCCCAGTGGTATATACAGCCCCAGTGGTATATACAGCCCCAGTGGTAGTATACAGCAGCCCCAGAGGTATATACAGCCCCAGTGGTAGTATACAGCAGCCCCAGTCGTATATACAGCCCCAGTGGTAGTATAGAGCAGCCCCAGTGGTATATACAGCCCCAGAGGTATATACAGCCCCAGTGGTATATACAGCCCCAGTGGGTAGTATACAGCAGCCCTCAGGGGGTATATAGCAGCCCCCAAATGCTGGCACTCGCCCCCCTTGTAAGGGCCCCCCCCCCTGCTGCTTATCTTACCATCCCGGTCTTCTGCTCAGCGCCGCTCCTCGGTGCTCCATTTTTCATGCTCCGTCCTCGCTGCATCCGGGATCCCCGGCCGTCGCTCGATGACGTCATATGCCTGTGATGGCCGGAGATCCCGGATGTAGCAGGACGGGAGCAGCGAGGACGAAGCACCGAGGAGCGGCGCTGTGCAGAAGACCGGGATGGTAAGATACGCAGCGGGGGGGGGCCCTTACAAGGGGGGAGAGTGCCAGCATTTGGGGGCACATATGCACTGCTTCCCCCTGCCGCTGATTGACAGGGGGAAGCAGTGCATATATAATGAGCGCCGGGCCCCGACTACCGTATTGACCCGTGTATAAGCCGAGGGGGGGACTTTTCAGCCCAAATTTTGGGCTGAAAAACTCGGCTTATACACGAGTATATACGGTATGTAGATATGTCATGAGCATCTTGAACTTACAGGTGCTTCATAGAAGGTGCGCCAATCACATTTTTACCACACAAATATTGTTTTTTTTATTTTCAAAAGGGTAAAAGGAGAAAATGCACCATAAAATTTGTTGTGCAATCTCTCCTGAGTACATTGACACCCCCATATGGTAGTGGAATATTACTGTTTGGGTGCACGGCAGGATATAGACTGGAAGGAGCAGTATTTTGGCTGGAAAAGACTGTCAACATTTTAAGCATTGATATGCCGAAAATGGAGAAACCCCCACAAGTGACCCTATTTTAGAAACTACACCTCACAAGGAATTCAACTAAGGGATTAGTGAGCATATTTAGCCATCAGGCAATCCACAGAATTGGGCTGAGTAAATGAAAATTACCATTGTGTCAACTGAAATGTTTTGTGGCCCAAAGTTTCTAATTTTCAACAGGGGTGATGGGAGAAAATGAACAGTACAGTTTGTTGTACAATTTCTCCTGCGTGTGCAAATACCCCATATGTGGTCAAAAAATAATTTTAAGGGTATCTGCTCACTGTCCAAAGTCACTGCGCCTTGGACACAGTTCCTCTGGACCTGAGGGAACCCACGGGTGTCCGCAGGGAGACCGCAGCCGTCCTGTACTCACTATATGCATTCAGTGCAGGGCGTCTTCTGCCTGCGTGCACCCGATGTTAGCCACTTCCAACTACGCAGCATGAAATTAACATGCTGTGGAGGTGCGGAATAACGGCAACCCGCACTGCAGCTGGAAGAATGCTGAGGTCGGGTAAAGCATAGCCAGAATGAGATTTTTACAAATCCCATCTACCATGCTTTGTACAACGCAGCGTTTTGCATGCAGCGGTAAGATTTTGTGTCCAAAACACTGCGTTTACTTATCGTGAGAATTTTCCCCGTCAAGTCAGAACAAAGCTCAGAAGAAAAGGAGTGCCTTACAGACTTCAGATTTTGCAGGAATGGTTTGGGAGTGCCATGTCACATTGGCAGAATCCCTGAGATAGCAAAATAGCAGAACCCCATAAGTGACCCCATCTTACAAACTACACCTCTCAATGAATTCAATTAGGGGTGCAGTGACAATTTTAACACTATAAGTGTGTCAGAGAATGTTATACCATTGGGCAGGTAAGAGAACCATTGGTTTTAGCCCCAGATTCAGGGTCGGACTGGCCCTCTGGGAGATCGGAATATCCTCTGTGGGCCCCAGTGGCTCCTCCCCTTTGCCCTCCCCCCTCCGCCCCCCCGTGCTGCACAGAGAGGGTTCCGAACTTTCGACTCCCTGGTCCCCCCCCCGGAGCTACCGATAATTGTATTGGCATGCATAGCACACCGATATGATTAGCCTTTCTGTCCCTGTCCAGTACAGTGGGGAGCAATCTCCCCGCTGTACTGCTGCCTATTATGCGCAGCCGTAGCACAGTGAATGCTGCGTGCGCAGGTTGTCTGAGTCTCAGGGCAATGATGTCATCGCTCCGGGACTCGGCTTCCTGTGCGCATTGGCAGCTCTTGTGTGATTCCCCAGCGCTGGATATTGAAGGATCGTCGATGAGGTAAGTAGAGTGTCTTTTTAACTGCACAAGGCCCAGGATGGGGCCATATAGGGGACCATACAGGGGCCCAGGATGGGGACCATACAGGGGCCCATGATGGGGACCATACAGGGGCCCAGGATGGGGACCATACAGTGGTCCAGGATGGGCACCTTACCGGGGCCCAAGAAGTGGACCATACAGGGGCCCAGGATGGGGACCATACAGGGACCCAGGATGGAGACATACAGGGGCCTATCCTGGGGACATGTAGGGGTCCAGGATGGGGACTTATAGGGGCACAGGATGGGGATATATATTAGGGGTCCAGGATGGAGACCATACAGGGGCCCATCCTGGGGACATACAGGGGCCCAGGATAGGGACTTACAGGGGCACAGGATGGGGATATATACCAGAGGCCCAAGATGGAGACATATAGGGGCCCAGGATGGGGCCATATACCAGGGGCTTAGGATGGGCATATACCAGGGGCTCAGGATGGGGACATATGCCAGGGGCCCAGAATGGGGACATATACCAGGGGCCCAGAATGGGGACATATATCAGGGGGGCAGGATGGGGGCATATACCAGGGAGAAAGGGGCCCAGGATGGGGCACTATAAGGGATCATGATGGGGGACATATACCAGGAAAAAAGGGGCCCAGGATAGGGAATTATAGGGGCCATGATGGGGTACTATAGGGGTCCAAGATGGGAGACTTATACCAGGAGGAAAGGGGCCCAGGATGGGGTACTATCGAGGCCTAGGATGGGGGACATACCAGGAAGAGGCCCAGAATAAGGGGCATATATACCAGAGAGTGGCCCAGGATGGGGGACATATATGTATATATATATATATATATATATATATATATATGATATTATAATAATTTATAAAAATTGTAAATAGCTGCTCATCTGTTTAGTTGCAAGCTATTTGATGTCAATAATTACAGCAAATCTCTATGTGATCTTGTTAGATAACTCAGTAATAGAAGTTACTAAATTTCATGTACACTGTATTATTTTAATTTCGAATCAATAACAAAAGTGACTTATTTTGAATTGTATATACTTGCCATTTTCTTGGATTCTGTTTTAAAATTTTACTACTTGTATGACTATACTTATTTCAATAAAAAACATTTGAATATATATACCAAGATGGGGGACACATATACCATTATAAGGGACATATATACTAGAAAGGACAAAGGATGGGGACATATATATCAGGATGGGGGACATATATACCATGATGGGCCAAGTGTTTACCAGAATGGAGACCTATATCCCAGAATGGGGACATGTATATACCAGGATAGGAGACATATATGTTAGGATGGGCTCAGGATGAGGGATGTATACACTAGGATGGGGGACATACAATATATAGGGGGCATAGTGGTGACATGTGGGGGGCACAGTTGTGGTATTATTATATGGGGTTACAGTGGTGACATTATTATGTGGGGACCACAGTGGTGACATTACTATGTGGGGGCACAGTGGTGACATTATTATGTGGGGGCACAGTGGTGACATTATTATGTGGGGAAAAAAGGGGGATACAAAGAGGCGCAAATGGGTCTTATCGTTTTACGGATAAGGTAGTACCGTCATAGGTGTATGTGTTCACCCGATCCAGTTGTGTTTTCCCACAACTGGTAAATTAGCTCAGATAGCTGCTGCTGGATCCACACTCCCATGTAACAGTGGTGATGTATCCAAGAAAAAGACCAAAGAGAGATCATGCTTGTCACTGGGTGGGGCAGCACTATGCCACTTTTTTTGCTGTTTGATGTAGTGTAGAAATCTTGGGAAAAGCGTGGAATGTGCTCTGGAAGTGATCAGTTATTGACAACTATCATTTTATGCAGAGATGAGTCCTGGCTAGAAGACGTGATACCAGTCTGCGACAGAAAACTGAAGATGAAGGATTTCACCTAGAGTCATCACTGGTGAGTATGTGTATTACCTGTACATGCACACCGTACGCTATATACAGAGCTTCTGTGTATAATGTCAGCCATGATCACTGTATTACCTGTGCACTGACACTATATACAGAGCTTCTGTGTATAATGTCACTGGTGATCACTGTATTGCCTGTACACTGATGCTATATACAGAACTCCAGTGTATATCACCAGTGATCACTGTATTACCTGTACACTGACACTATATACAGAAATTATGTGTATAATTTAACTTATAATCACTGTATTACCTGTACACTGACCCAATATACCAAGCTTTTTTTACATTTTAATTATTTTACTATTACTTGTCACTATGTGGTGGCATTATGTGCTTTGTTCATGATGTGGTGGTATTTGTCGCTTGTATGTGGTATTATTCGGTCACTATGTAGTGGGAATATGTGGTCTTGTCATGGTGTGGCAGTATTTATACCTTGTCTGTGGTAGTTTTTGATCACTATCTGGTGGTGTTATGTGCTTCAATCATGGTGTTGGGATATTTGCGCCTTGTATGTGGTATTATTTGGGCACTATGTGGTGGTAATTTGTGATCTGGTCATGGTGTAGTGGTATTTCTCCCTTCTCTGTGGTATTTATAGTCTTGGTATAGACTTCATAATGGGCAGAAAAATGCTAATTCTTCTGACAGTATTGATCCATTGGTTGAATTCCACCAATAAATAAGTGATCACCTACTGAACCAGTGGCGCTGATAAATTCTTTTCATCGAAGAATCCCTTTAATGCAAACTACAGTAATTGTAAATTGCAGCGCACAGTGATGTGCAGGAGTCACAACTATAATGGGTATAACGTCTAACAGGTATTTTTATATAGCTGAAGGGTGGCCAGTCCAGCGCTGCCCAGATTACACATTTTCACATAGGGAAACAAGTAAAAATGCCACCAGAATGTGGCACACAATTTTTGCTGCACTTTTTGACTCATGGAGTACAAATTTTAATACAATAGTTTGGATAAATGGGGAGCGCACATAGGGCGTTATTGTCTTAATAGTCCAGTCCCCCCAATCGGTGTGACTCACCTGCAGTGGTTGTGAGAGCCACAACAAACTGAGAGAGCCTGGTAATGAAAGCCCACTGAAGATAAATGATTATAACCCTGATGAAGTGGCAAATTTAAAGCCACGAAACGCGTGGGAAAATAAACCAGAACTTGATTGACCCTTAATGGACTGGAAGTTTCTTGAGGTCAGCACGGACTACAAAGCCCAGCTTTTTCTTCAGTGGAAATCAATACAATAGTTTGCAGACTCCATATATCAGAAACCCTAAGTTCCAGAAGAGACAAATAGAAAAAAAGGAAAAACCAGCGAGCAAAATATGTGACCAGTCAGGGATATCCAAGCTTGATGTATCTCCATAGAAATATCTCCATAGAAAAATCATGCAATTGCAGTAAAATACAAAATCACTCAGACTGCATTAACCCCCCTCCCACATCACCTAAAATCCAAGAATGGAATCCTCCATCAAGTGACCCCATTCTCTAAATTAAACCCCTCCAGGAATTTATCTACATGTGTAGAGACAATTTTTCCAGAAGCATGCAGGAATGAATGTAGCTGAAAGAAAATTGCAAATGTATTTTGTAGAGCCTAGTACATTGTAGTGCCCAGTACTTTGTAGTGCCTATAGATTTTGCCCAGCTGATGCTTCTGGAGAAATGCACACCATCAATTAATCCAGCTTCCTCACTACAGAAATGCCAAACATGGGACACCATATGTGATTTAGGTGAACTGTGGGGCATTTGATTTTGGGAGCACAGATTTTGCTGGATTTGTTTTGGGGGGAGTCATAGCGCTTTTCCAATACCTTTGTGCTACCAGTAACTTGGAAGCCCCATATATTTCCCTTTAGAGATGACGGACCTGAGAGAGGACTCTGGAATCCGCCTGGCCTTTGTTCAACGTTGTCCTTTTCAAAAGTGCACAAAAGTTTGGTTAACTGTGCATTTATGCACCACTGGAAAGACGGACACCAGTGGTCCTAGGACAGACCCAGGTAACTCTCTTTGCCTCATTAAAGGGAATCTTCCATCAAGGGTTCTGTCTGACTCACGTATTTCAGAGATTTATACAGAAACCTAATGTAAGCAATCAACGTAAAGAATGTAGTAGCTGAATCTCACTGAGATTTTTGGGAGGAAGAATAAATAAACCAAGAGCAGTTCAAGAATTTTGTTTATTTAATTTTTTCACTATTCACCATGCAGAATATCTGATTAGGAGGCTTTATTCTTTGGGTCAGTGCAATTACAGCGATATGAGATTTATGTATTTTTTTTGTTTGGCTACATTAAAAAATTCTTTTGCTACAACATAAAAATTTTGCATAGCCATATTTTGAAAGCTATAATTATTCTGTATTTCTACCGAGAGAGTTATGTGCTGGCTTGTTTTTTGCATGATGAGCTGCCATTTTTATAGGTATTTTTTTTAACACATATTTTTTGATCGCTTTCTATAGTGATTTTTGGGAGGCACAATGAATTTATAATAGCAATTCAGGAATTGTTTTTTTTCAGGGTTTTTTAAAATTAATATGACAGGTTTATTTTGTGGGTTGGTATGATTACAGAGATACCAAATTCATGTTGTTTTTATGTTTTGTAGCCTTACCACAATAAAAGCAATTTGATATGAAAAAGGATTTTTTTTTTCTTTGTTCTTTGATTTGTGATTTATTTTTAAAGTTTGTATAATTTGTTAAAAAATGTTTTAGTTTTTTAGCTAGCCCCAGTATTGTAGTGACATCAACTTTCCTTGCCCTGATCATTGATTTAATGGACTGCAATGCTTTTTGTACTGCAGGCCATCAAATCAGTGCCTTGCACACAGGCAAATGGTGTGTCCTACTCAAGGCAGGAGCTCACATGCCGACATCAATGGGTGAGACTGCAGCCATTATTTGGCTTGGGGCCACTATGTAGACCATCAGCACAAAGTGAAGGGAGCAGAGACTGTGACATCAGAATAGTTGATCACTTTCTATCAATTCTAATACCATTCATGTGTATTACAGCAAGTTGTCAGCTATGATAACATAGCTGACACCCCATGACGATTTCACTGGTTCTACTTGTGAGCCAGTGCAATCGTAGAGCCATACATGTAGGGCAGTTTGCACCTCTCATAGCATTGTACATGTACAATGAATGTCGTGAAGGAGTTCATTTTTTAACATTACATAAACCTTTTTTAGCTATGTAATCACAATCTTATTAGAAAACCTGGACTGGAAAACCTATCATCATGTGCCTTTATGTATTTTTACATATGCAGTAGTCCGTGGTATCATTGTATCATACACTCTTATGTTCAAGACAATTTCAATTTTTAAATCAGTTCTGTTCAATTGAAAATACCTGAAGCTGAAATAAGCTCACAAGATCACAGTAAAGCCTTGGCAGCGCTTGCAGCTTAGGCGTCCATTTCATTAAAATGTCCAAGTTTTTCATTAGAGAAGCATCTCTTTTTCCCTCCAGAGTCAGTGTAATACGATTCTTGGAAAAGAAACTAAATCTCAGTATCAGGTCCTTCATCCCATACATAAATTGTACACAAATTCCAAGCCAGAGATAGAGAAAAGGCCCAAGACTGCCGTCACAATACCCTTTTGGAGTTCAGCTAAGGTCATCATGTAAACAGAGACCATGCAATGTCTTGATCAGTTCTACAGTGTCACATCTAATTTGTCAAAGGCTGACCTCTGAAACTGCTGACCGTTAATAGCATGGATTTATCACTTGATGCATTATACATAAGGTTCAAGATATCTAATATAAAGGTAGAGTATTATTACATAGCTTAAAATATTTTAAGTTCTCAGATAGAGGAAAACACTGCGTACTGCGATTCCCACTTCAAACTGCTGCACCCCAGTACATCCAATGTGGACTAGGTGCAGACACTCCTTACCGATGGTGCGCGCTTTTTAAAAAAGGCAATTAAACATATTCCATGTGAAGAAATAATGAGCAGCACTCACCGGTGTAAATGTCCTCAATTTATTGCTACAGCCGGGTTACAGGAAATGCCAGACATGGTGAGGGGAGGGAGTCAAGCGAGACTTGACCGGAAGAGGCGGCATCCCGCCGTGAAACGGTGCCCGTCGTCTGTTCTGCACACTCCCTCCCCTCACCATGTCATGCATTACCTGTAACCCGGCTGGAGCAATAAATTGAAGACATATACATCGGGGAGTGTCGCTCATTATTTTTTCACATGGAATATGTTAAAATATTTTAACTTAAGTATAAATTGTGGATAGAAACTCTTATTGCTATTTTGTATCTTGTTTTGATGTAAATAATGTCCCAAAAATGACAAAAGTATTGTAGTAGTGATACCCTTATTGACTAACCAGAAAAATTATATTTGCAAGTTTTCAGAGCTCACATGGACCCTTCTTCAGGCTTTATTACAAATGAATTACTGAGACAATATTGCAACATTTAAATAGATATTACACCAGGACATGAGGTGATCCTTGCTAGAGACAAGCCAAGGAGATCAAATTAAAGATTTTGTTACTAATGCAGATGAGGAGGAAGTGTTTTTTTTAAGGATCTGAAGACCTTGTTGAAGTGTGAACTGTGTACATGTAATGAATCATGAACCAGGTGTTAAACTGAGTCCCATTGTTAGCAATTGGAACATTCTTATGAGCTTGAATTCCCACATTTTACTTCCTCTATGATCTTTAAAATGACATTTCAATAGTAGGAATTTTAAATAATGTGTCCAGATCTACAGAAATGTTTTCTTACAGCCGTATCCAGCTCATTTTTTATAATATGTCTATTTAGATTCATCCTTGTTTGTATTTTTTGTTTGGTTTCCCCAATTTATGCCCCTGCATTGCGCCTTGTACATTATTGTATTAATTATAAGTGTAAGTGGGTTAAGAACTGGCTCAGTGACAGGAAACAAAGGGTGGTCATTAATGGAACACACTCAGAATGGGTCACAGTTAATAGTGGGGTACCACAGGGGTCAGTATTGGGCCCACTTCTTTTTAATATATTTATTAATGACCTTGTAGGGGGCATACAGAGTAGAATCTCAATATTTGCAGATGACACTAATCTCTGCAGGGTAATCAATACAGAGGAGGACAATTTTATATTACAGGAGGATTTATGTAAACTAGAAGCTTGGGCTGATAAATGGCAATTGAGCTTTAATGGGGATAAATGTAAGGTCATGCACTTGGGCAGAGGAAACAAAAGGTATAATTATGTGCTTAATTGTAAAACACTGGGCAAAACTACCACTGAAAAAGACCTGGGTGTATGGGTAGATGACAAACTCACATTTAGTGGCCAGTGTCAGGCAGCTGCTGCAAAAGCAAATAAAATAATGGGATGCATTAAAAGAGGCATAGATGCTCATGAGGAGAACATAATTTTACCTCTATACAAGTCACTAGTGCGACCACACTTAGAATACTGTGTACAATTCTGGTCTCCGGTGTATAAAAAAGACATAGCTGAACTAGAGCGGGTTAGAAAAGAGTGACCAAAGTCATTAGAGGACTGAGGGCTTAGGGGTGATCTTATAATAATGTACAAATATATGATGGGCAGAGACCTTTTTAATGATCTCTTTACTCTTAGGCCTGAGACGGGGACAAGGGGGCATCCTCTATGTCTGGAGGAAAAAAGGTTTAATAATAATCACAGACGTGGATTCTTTACTGTAAGAGCAGTGAGACTATGGAACTCTCTGCCACATGATGTTGTAATGAGTGACTCACTACTAACATTTAAGAAGGGACTAGATGCCTTTCTTGAAAACTATAATATTACCAGTTATATATACTAGATTTTTTGATAGGGCGTTGATCCAGGGAGTTAGTCTGATTGCCGTATCTGGAGTCAGGAAGGAATTTTTTCCCCAATGTGGAGCTTAATGTTGCCACATGGGTTTTTTGCCTTCCTCTGGATCAACATGTTAGGCTATGGGTTTAACTAGATGGACTTAAAGTCTTCCTTAAACCTTAAAAACTATGTTACTATGTTACCATAACACATTGGAATTTGTACAAGAAAAGAAATCCATGATCTTCTAGTCCTGAGTTGTGTTGGGTATGTGGACTGTATCTGTTGGTGATATGTGGGTACAGATCCTGCATTTCTTACTGTTACAAGAGAATGTGCCCATCTTTGATGGTGATGTGAGGACACTTTTGACAAGAAGATTCCTTAAAGAGGTTGTCCTGACAATTTGTATAATTTATGTGAGTATCTAGGCTGCAAAATCTTGACAGTTTGTAATTTACACCCTGTCTGCATTTTGAATTGTTAAATAGATATCACTATTTTATGTCTGCCCAAAGCAATCACTGATCTCAGGGAGACCAGTCCAAGAAAACACTACGGGCAGCCGGCTAAAGCACTCAACACAGTGAATTCCTAGGCGCATTGCCCCCTGGGAATTATGAATATGCAAATAAAGTCTGTGGAGCCTCGTTTAGGAGTCTCAACACAGGACTAGCCAGATATCCCTCCAGGGAAGGACCTAGCCATAGGGTGGCTCTTTGAGGAGACCACCATAACCACCATATTAAGTGGCCCTTGGAGTCAATATCCAGCTCTTTACGAGCTTAAAGATATGACAAGGCAATACCAAGGCCAGGTATCCATCCACAGACAGCTGTTTCGGGGTATTGACCCTCATGAGTGTGGAGTAGGATTCTGGTTAGATGGGAGCAATGCCTAGTAGACCAACAACACGAAGCAATCACTGATCTCAGGGAGACCAGTCTAAGAAAACACTGCAGGTAGCCGGCTAAAGCGCTCAACACAGTGGATTCCTAGGCGCATTGCCCCCTGGGAATTACGAATATGCAAATAAAGTTTGTAGAGCCTCATTTAGGAGTTTCAACACAGGACTAGCCAGATATCCCTCCAAGGAAGGACCTAGCCATGAGGTGGCTTTTTGTGGAGACCACCATAGCCACCATATTAAGTGGCCCTTTGAGTCAATATCCAGCTCTTTACGAGCTTAAAGATATGACAAGGGAATACCAAGGCCAGGTATCCATCCACAGACAGCTGTTTCGGGGTATTGACCCTCATGAGTGTGGAGTAGGATTCCGGCTAGATGGGAGCAATGCCTAGTAGACCAAATTTATTTCCATATTTTGCATCTGCAGGAGACTGACTAGGAAGCATGTTTGTTTTTGAGCTTGCATGTAAATGCATAACTGGTCATTCATGTCCAGTCTCCTACAAACACGCCTTTGACTCCTACAAGCCTACCCCCCAGACTACAGCATACCCAGCCACCACCAGACTCCTACAGGCCCTCCCCAGTCCCAAGCATGGCTGCCCCCGTGTCCCCAATATGACTACCCACCTCCATTGCACACAGCAGTCTCCTCCTCTGGCACAGTGTACTGAATCCGCAGCTGTGTGAAGGAGAGGACTGCTGAGTGCACTGAGCTGCGGATTTAGCTCAATATATCAGAGGAGGAGATGAGCGTTGTATGCAATGCGGTGTGTGCTCACCTCCTCCCCTGTCAGTGGAGCCAGTTGTCCTTTCTGCTGTAGCTACCCGCTGTATGTCCCACTATCTACCCTGCTCTCTGCTGCAGAAGATACCAAGAGGAGGAGCATCGGCTCCACTGACACAGAGCGGGGCACAGAGTGGGCGGCTGTGGCAGAGAGGAGGATGGGCTCCACTGATAGCACGGCCATAGGGGAGAAGGTGAGCGCACACTGCATTGCAAAGAGCACTCACCTCCTCCTCTAATACAGTGTGCTGAATCCGCAGCTCACTGCATTCAGTGGTTATCTCCTTCACACAGCAATGGGTGCGGATGATCATATTGGGGACTGTGGGGCCAGGCTTGGGACTGGGGAGGGCCTGTAGAAGTCTGGGGTGGCCGGGTACGCTGAGACTGTGGGGGTGGGCCTGTAGTAGCCTCTGGGTTGCTGGGCAAGATGAGACTCATAGGCAGGCCTGTAGGAATCAGAGGCATGTTTGTAGGAGAATGGGCATAAATGACCAGTTATACATTTACATGCAAGCTCTAAAACAAACACACACCGTAGTTGGTCTCCTGCAGATGCAAAATAATGATATATATTGTAGGTAACAATGCAAATGTTGAGAGGGTGTAAATTACAAACTGTCAACATTTTGTAGCCTAGACACACACATAAAATATACACAAATCTCGGACAACCCCTTTAAGTTGGGTGGCTGTTTGTAGGACAAAAGTGGTAGTTCTGGAAATATTGCTTTTAGTCTGTGGTCTCTGTGGAAAATGGCTTGAAGATCAGCACCAATTTTTCTTAGGATTTGCATTTGTAAGTTGTATGTGACTGCAACATTTATCCTGCTGGTATCCTCCCTCTCTTTGTAATCTAGGACGCTGCATGTTGGAATCCTTGTAGCTCTGTGGATCTGTTCATCTATTATAAGTGGATTGTACCCTTGTTTTAAGAATGTTTTGCTCAGTGGTAGCAGGTGTAGTTTTCTATCCTTATTGTCTGAACAGATCCAAATGTACCCCAGAGCTTGACTGTAGATTATTGATTTTTTTTTGTGACTTGGATGAAAGCTATTCCATCTCAGGTTGCTGGACAAGCTGTGGGTTTATGGTAAATAGACATTTGTACAGTATTGTTTTTCATGTATACGGTTGTGTCCAGAAAATGTATTTGGGACTTTAAAAAGTTGAGGGTGAGCTGGATGGTTGCGTGGAACTTGTTATTGTGGAAGGTGAGCAGATCCTCCTTTATGCCTGTCCAGATTATTACTATGTCATTAATGCAGCAGAAGTATTCTAGAGGTTTTAGGCTACGTGCACCCGCTGAGTATTTGATGACTTTTTTACCTCAGGATTTGTAGACAAAACCAGGAGTGGAGCAATCAGAGGAAAGTCTAATAGAAACACCTGCACCATTTCTGTATTTAATCATCCACTCCTGGTTTTGGCTACAAATCCTGAGGTAAAAAACTCTACAAATACTGAACGTGTGCACGTGGCCTAATAGTAAAAGATGTAAAAAAAATCTTGCCCTAGTTTAGCCATAAACAGGTTTGCATACTGTTGTGACATTTTGCTTCTCATGGCGCTGCCCTTACACTGTTGGTTTATATTATTTCTAAGAGAAAAATAGTTTTGATGCAGCACAAACTTGGTAAAGTGCATATACATAGTGCTGAGCAGCCCATCTGGTCGAATATTATGGGCGTGATCAATAGGCTGTATACAGATACTTTGCATCACATCACACGTATCTGTGTGACTGATGTCCTATGGAAACCTCATCTGTGTGCATATAAAATACCACCAATCACTAGCGATGAGCGAATTTTGCTCGAACATGTTTGCCAATTACAAATTGGGCAAGAACCCGAACGTTTTGCTTAAAAGTCGCAAAATTCAGCGAACGTTCAGTAATTCTTACATATATGTGTAGTTTAACATAGGATCAAAGAATTTGTGTAAATGCACTAATGCTTGTGTTTTATGTTATCCTACACACATAAACACACACAGATCCTCTTACCATGTCTCCGCTGTTTGATTGCGCAGGTCCATCTTCCCAAATCCCTCTCACTTCTACATCCATGCTGTCAGCGAGTGAAGTGCACAATCAGCTAATCTGATCATCATAGCAATCACATCACGTGAACAGATAGTGTCAGCTGATCTGGTCACCTGATTGCTTACTATGGTTACCAGATCAGCTGCCGCGCATGTCAATCACCATTAGCTCTGCTCCACGTGTGCGGTGAATTGCTGAGGTCACCTAAGGTCACTGTTCAGGTAACCATGCTGGCTGCTAACCATATTGGGTACATAGTGGGTATAGAATAGCAGCCCGCAGGCACCCCTGAAAATGGTGCATTCATAAAAAGCACCATATCAAGGCACTTTACCAGGCTCTTTCAATGACCCTGGTGGCAATGGCACACTGGGTAATAAGGGGTTAATACCAGTTTTGTGTTACCAGCTGGTATTAAGCCATGAGATTCTTAATGTTAGGCCAAGTTAGATCCGGCCATTAAGAATCTTAAATAAATGGTTAAAAAAGACAAATACAGAGAAAAATCATTTTATTCAAAATAAAAACACAGAGACACTTAGTGACCCCATCTTTATTACCCCCTGCCCACCCTCATACCCCTCCATGATCCTCTGCGACAGCTTCTTTATTGGAGGCTATGGTGAGGAATACAGCATTCTGTCACCACAGCCTCCAGTCACTGAATTAATGAGCCGTGAGCTCTGACCGTAAGCAGTGACTCACTGAGATTAACTGAGGTCACCTTTTAGGTAACCATGGTACCCCCTTTGATTAGCTGTCACCATGGTTATCTGAACGGTGACCTCAGGTGACCTCAGCGAGTCACTGTACACTTGAAGCAGAGCTAGCAGTGACTGACATGCATGGCAGCTGATCTGGTCACCATAATAATCAAATCAGGTGACCAGATCATCTGACACTATCTGGTCACATGACACATTTGCTATGGTGATCAGATCAGCTGACATGCACGTCACTCACCAACAGCGCGAATGATGATGTGAGAAGGACGCGGGAAGGTGGATCATCGCAATCAAGCAGTGGAGACATGGTAAGATGATTTGTGTGTGTCTGTTAGGGATGGGCGAATCTACTCGCTAGGACTCGTTACTCGGCGAGTAGTAAGGGACTCGCAGGACTCGGTACTCTGCGAGTTTCCCAGTGATTACTCGCACGAGTCCAATGCAAATCAATATCAATCCTAGTTTTGTCAGAAACGCTGACAAAACTAGGATTGCCATTGTTTGCATTAGACTCGGCTACTGTGCCAGTGATAGCAGGGAAACTCGCAAAGTAACTGCTGTTACATTGCGAGCTGAGTCCAGCTGTCTTCTCTGTGCAGCTCCAGGGTCCTAGAGCCCGCCTGCTCACAGAGATGATGTAGCAGTGCTGAGATTGTTCTCAGTCTGCTCATTCCCTGTGCATAGACATCTATATTTATGCACAGGGGATGTAGCAGAGAGGACATCGCGTTTTGGATTACGTCGGACAGAAGAGGATTTTTTTAATTAAAGATGGAGTCCCTAATGGCTTTTTTTTTAATTTCAAATAAAACATTTTCTCTGTGTTGTGTTTTTTTAACCCTTTATTGGAGATTCTTAGTGGCTGGGTCAAACGTGGCCTGACATTAAGAATCTCGGGCTTAATACCAGCTTGTATAACAAAGCTGGTATTAACTCCTTTATTACCCAGAGTGCCACTGCCACCAGGGCCGCTGGAAGAGCGGGGTTCAGCGCCAGAGGATGGCGCTTCAATGAACGCGCCATCTTCTGGGGCGGCTGCGGGCTGCAATTTGCAGCGGGGGGTGCCCAGAAAGCTTGGGCATCCCTGCGCTGCGGATTCCAGCCCCCAGCTGCTTAGCTGTACCTGGCTAGACATAGAAATTGCGCGAAGCCCCACGCATTTTTTTTATTATTTAATGAATTTCAGAGTCAGAGTCTCAGAGTCAGAGTCTCAGAGTCATAGTCAGAGTCTCAGAGTCGGAGTCGCCTCAGAGTCGGAGTCGCCTCAGAGTCGGAGTCGCCTCGGAGTCGGAGTCGTCTTGGAGTCGGAGTCTCCTCAGAGTCGGAGTCGCCTCAGAGTCGGAGTCGCCTCAGAGTCGGAGTCACCTCAGAGTCGGAATCGCCTCGGAGTCGGAGTCGTCTCGGAGTCGTCTCGGAGTCGGAGTCGTCTCGGAGTCGGAGTCGTCTCGGAGTCGTCTCGGAGTCGAGTCGGAGTCGGAGTCGTCTCGGAGTCGGAGTCGTAGTCGAGTCGGAGTCGTCTCGGAGTCGGAGTCGTCTCGGAGTTGGAGTCGTCTCGGAGTCGAGTCGGAGTCGGAGTCGTCTCGGAGTCGGAGTCGTCTCGGAGTCGGAGTCAAAAAAATGCGTGGGGCTCCGCGCAATTTCTATGTCTAGCCAGGTACAGCTAAGCAGCTGGGGGCTGGAATCCGCAGCGCAGGGATGCCCAAGCTTTCTGGGCACCCCCCGCTGCAAATTGCAGCCCGCAGCCGCCCCAGAAGATGGCGCGTTCATTGAAGCGCCATCCTCTGGCGCTGAACCCCGCTCTTCCAGCGGCCCTGGTGGCGGTGGCACGCTGGGTAATAGAGGTTAGGGCCAGCTTTGTATTATCAGCTGGCCCTAAGCCCGAAATTTATGGCGGTCACGCCAATATTAGACATGACCGCCATGAATTTCTATTAAATTGTTTTAAAAAAAACACAACACAGAGAAATTTTTTTATTAGAAATAAAAAAAAAAGCCATTAGAGACTCCATATTTAATTAAAAAAATCCTCTTCCGTCCGACGCAGTCCAAAACGCGATGTCCTCTCTGCTCATCCCTGTGCATAGATATAGATGTATATGCACAGGGAATGAGCAGACTGAGAACAATCTCAGCTCTGCTACATCATCTCTGTGCACAGACATTCATGTCTGTACACAGGGAATGAGCAGACTGAGAACAATCTCAGCACTGCTACATCAGGCAGCAGGCGGGCTCTAGGACCCTGGAGCTATGGCAGCCTGCACACAGAGAAGACAGGACTCTTATCTGTGCGAGTTTCCCAGCGATTACAGTTGCAAAGTAAACGAGTCCAATGCAAATAAATGACAAAACTAGGATTGCTTCAGGCTGAAGCTTCCGAGACACATCTGCGATTTGTAAATCTCACACTACTCGCTATTACTCGCTTCCCCATTCATTAACATTGGACTCGCTAGACTCGCAACGAGTAGCGAGTCCTGTGCTCGGACTCGCTAGTCAAGCGATTCCGAGTAATTTAGGATTCACCCATCACTAGTGTCTGTCTATGTTTGCAAGCTTTTTGACACCTTTGAAGGTGTTTTCTATGTGTCGAAAGTTGCCTGCCATTGATTTCAATCTTGTTCGGCAAACATTCGGCGAACGTTCACCAAACAAGTCGGCGAACATATCCAAATGTGAACACTGTGATGTTGGCTCATCTCTACCAATCACCTCACCCATGTTATGGCAGGTTGAAAGTGATTGCTGCATTGATATTATGCACTTGTGTTGCCTTTATCATTGGGACCTGCTACGTTTTGTTAAGTGCAATTGATATTAGACCTTGGCTTTTTTTTAGTAAGATTTTTTACATTTTTGTCCTTCTAGGATTTTTTCTGAATATATGGTTATGGACTCATAACCATGAGTGCCCTTGACGTGTGTTGCAAGCTTATGTATTTTGGCCAAGATATCCTCTAACACCTCACATTATCATTCATCATTTTTTGCACTATTTTATCTGTATGCAGGATGCAGCTGGGTCCTTTTAGGGTGTCCTGTGTGGTGCACATACGTAGTACTGGGCAGCCCACCTGGTCAAATAGTATGGGCATGATCAATAGGCTGTATACAGATACTTTGCAATACACGTACTTGTGTGACTAACGCCCTATGGAATCGTCATCTGACTGCATACAAAACACCACCAATTATCTCCCCTCTGTTATGGCAGGTCGAGAATGATTGCTGCTCTAGTATTATGCCCTTGTGTTGCCTTTATCATTGGGGTCTGCTGTGTTCTGCTAAGTGCAATGGATATCAGACCTTGGCTGTTTTTGGTAATTTTTTTCCATCTACTGAGGGTTTTTTTTACAAACTTTGCAAACAATGTGAGTTGGGTCAGACTTTGCCATCAAAAAAGGCCCAGGCTACGGAACCCTTGTTGCCCCTGAGAGCTGCAGACCCATGACCGCTGCTGTTCAGAGCCAGAGTTGTGATTAAGGATGCAGTGTTTGCAGCCCTCAGTCTCTATACAGGGAGATGCAACCTGACCTCTTCCTCCTCTGCTTAGCTACTCAGCTGAGTGACTCTGAGTTGATTCCAAGTAAGATCTTGAGCCTCATCATCATCCTTTCTGCTGTCCCACTCTTCACCCTGAGAGTCACCCTCCTCTTCCTGCCCTGAATGCACAGTGCAGTGCAGGCTCTCTTCAGGTATCTGAATCTCATCATCACCTCTGCCCACTGGATTAACGTCTGGTGACGAGGGTCTAGATTCTGCTGGGACCCAAGTTTATCCATCCCCGGATCTAACATTTCAGTACCATTAGCATTAAACCAACCCCACGTACACCTCAAAAACCAAGCCCACTCCCCCTTCTACTTATTCCCCTTTCCACCACAATCTCAGGACATCCAACTTATGTTTAATGCATACAGATTTGGAAAGCACTAGTTTGAGGCCAAACGCAACATTTTTAGGGGAAAGTGAAAGATTTTGCAATCACTGCTTTGAGGCAAAAAAATGTCTCCTTAGGGAAACTGAAGGATTTAGCTATAACTGCTTTGTGGCCAAACACAACCTATCTAGGGAAAAGTTAAGGACTTGGCAATCAATAGTTTGAAGCCAAATACATTTTTTTTTAGGGGAAAGTGCAGGATTTTGCAATCACTGCTTTGAGGCCAAATACAGCCTTTTTAGTGGAAACTGAAGGATATGTCAATCACTGATTTGAGGCCAAACACAGCCTTTTTAGGTAAAAGTAAAGGATTTGGCAATCACTGGTTTGATGCTAAACACAGCCTTTTTGGGGAAAAGTGAAGGATTTGACAATCATTGCTTTGAGGCAAAACACAACCTTTTTAGAGAAAACTGAAGATTTTTATAATCATTGGTTTGATGTTTGATGCAAAACATAGCCTTTTTAGGGGCAATGGAAGGATTTGGCAATCACTTTCTTGAGGCCAAACACAGCCTTTATAGGTGAAACTGAAGGCTTTGGCGATCACTTGTTTGATGCCAAATACAACCTTTTTAGGGAAAAGTGAAGAATTTGGCAATCACTGGTTTGAGGACAAGCCCAACCTTTTAAGAGAGAAGTGAAGGATTTGGCAATCAATTGTTTGATGCCAAACAAAGCCTTTTTAGGGAAAATAGAAAGATTTGGCAATCACTTGTCTGATGCCAAACACAGACGTTTTAGGGGAAACTGAATGATTTGACAATCATTGCTTTTGCTGTGAGGCCAAACACAACCATTTTAGAGAAAAGTGAAGGTTTTTGCAATCAATGGTTTGATGCAAAACAGCATTTTTAGGGGAAACGGAAGGGTTTGGCAATCACATGTTTGAAGCCAAACATAGGCATGTTAGGGGAAAGTGAACAATTTGGCAATCACTAAATGATTTGGCAATCACTACTTTGAGGCCAAACACAGCCTTTTTAGGGAAAAGTGAAGGATTTGGCAAACACTGGTTTGATGCCAAACAGCCTTTTTAGGGGAACTGAAAGAATTGGCAATCACTTGTTTGAGGACAAGCACAACCTTTTTAGGGAGGAGTGAAGGATTCAGCAATCAATGGTTTGATGCAAAAAAAAGTCTATTTAGGGGAAATGGAAGGATTTGGCAATCACTTCGTTGAGGTTATAGCATTTTTAGGGGAAACTGAAGAATTTGGCAATCATTTAGTTGAGGCCAATTACAGCGTTTTTAGGGTAAACTGATGGATATTATTATTATTATTATTATTATTTATAGAGCAACATTGATTCAATGGTGCTGTACATGAGAAAAGGATACATACAAACAAGTTAAAAATACAATGAACAAACTAACAGTGACAGACCAATACAGAGGGGAGAGAGGACCCTACCCTTGCGGGCTTACATTCTACAGGGCAGTAGGGAGAGAGACAGTAGGTTGGGTCTTCCCTGGTGGTGGTGGAGCGCCGTGTCCGATGATGGTGGAGCGCCAGGTCCAGTGATGGTGGAGCGCCAGGTCCAGTGGTGGTGGAGCACCAGGTTCAGGGGTGATGAGGTGGCACTGTGGTCATTGCAGGCTGTAAGCTGTTCTGAAGAGGTAGGTTTTCAGGTTCCACTTGAAGATTCCCAGTTTGGGGGACAGTCAGAATTATTGGGTTGAAGAATTCCAGAGAATGGGGGATGCTCGGGCGAAGTCTGGCAGGCAGTTAGATGAGGAACGTACAAGTGTGGAGGAAAAAATGAGGTCTTGGGAGGATCGAAGATTACACGTTGGATGATATTGGGAGATTAGTTCAGAGATATATTAGGGCGACAGATTGTGGATGGCTTTGTAAGTCAGTGTTAGTAGTCTGAATTGGATACATTGGTGAATTGGGAGCCAGTGCAGGGATTTGCAGAAGGAATAAGTGGAGGAATAATGAGGAGAGAGGTGGATCAGTCGGGCAGCAGAGTTAAGGACAGATTGGCGTCAGGAGGCATGAGGTGGGAAGAGCTTGGATATGCGGTTTGAAGGACAGGGCAGAGTAAAGGGTTACTCCGAGGCAACGAACTTCAGGTACAGGGCAAAGTGGGATGTCATCTATTGTGATAGATAGATCTGGTAAGGAAGGTATGTGAGATGGAGGAAAGATGATGAGTTCGGTTTTGTCTCCATTTTTTTTTAGGAAGCGAGAAGAGAAGGAGGATATGGCGGATAGACACTCCAGGATTCTGGACAGGAGAGAGGTGATATTGGGGCCAGAGAGATAGATCTGAGTGTCATCAGTGTTCAGGTAATACTGGAAGCCATGGGACTTTATGAGTTGTCCCAGATCAAAAGTCGAGATTGAAAAAAGGAGGGGCCCCAGGACAGAGCCTTGAGGGACCCCAACAGAAAGGGGATCGGGCGAGTAGGTCATGTGGAAGTGGGAGATGCTAAATGTGCAGTTGGAAAGGTAGGAAGAGATCAAGGAGAGGGCAAGGTCAGTGATGCCAATGGAAGAGAGGATATGTAATAGGAGACAGTGGTCGACTGTGTCGAATGCAGAGGACAGGTCTAGAAGGAGGAGGGCAGAGAAATGTCTGTTAGCTTTGGCCCTGAGTAAGTCGTTAGTAATTTTGGTCAGGGCAGTTTCAGTGGACTGGTGGTTCTCAAGGTGTATTCATCTACTTCCTGTTTAACTGGCCAACAAATGCATTGACAAACAGTGCCTTGTTAAACTATATTCACCCCCTTGGAATTTTTCATGCTTTTCTACCTCACAAACTGGAATTTCACTGTTTTATTTATAGGGTATCAGTTCAGGTATTGAGCAACTGTGAACATTTGTTTTTCTTTTTATTGTGAAGCAAACCACAAATAGGACACAAAAACCTGAAATTTAGTGTGCACAGCTATTCATGCCCCTAAAGTCAGTGCGGAGCCTCCTTTACAGATGCAAGTCTCTTTGAATTAGTCTCTATGAGCTTTCCACGTCTTACATTGGAATTTTCTTTATTCTTTTAGGCAAAACTGCACCACTCTTCAAGTTAGATGGGTTTCTCTGTTAACTCAATCTTGAAGTCTGACCACAGATCTCATTAGATTAAGGTCTGGACTTTGACTTGGTCACTTCATACATTTACACATTTCCTTTAAGCTACTCAGTGTTTTTTTTGGCAATATGCTTGGATCATTGTTTGTTGGACAGTGAACCTCTATCAAGTCTCAAATCATTCACAGACTGAAGCAGGTTTGCTCAAGTATATCAGCCTCATCCTCTTGACTCGACCATTCTCCCTGTCCTGCTGGAAAAAACATCCTGCAGCATCCTGCAGCATGCTGCCACCACATGTTTCACTGTGGAGATGGTGTTCTTAGGGGTCATGATTGCACTCAAGGGATATCCTTTAACTAAGCATGTGATTATGAAGGTAATTGCCTGCACCAGAAATTACATTGTGATGTAAAAAATAGGTAAAAAACAAGGGGTGAATACTTTCACAAGATACTGTAACTGGGTGCACAGATACTACGATCATCGAAATTGTTTCAGTTGAATTATTGCCACTTGGAAATGCACCTTTAGAGACTTACGGTAACTAAACTTGTAAAATGCATCTCTATTGTTTGAGAAATTAATGCCATAAAAATGGATGTCCTGCCAAGATTCCTGTATGTAGTTCATGCAGTTGTTCCCATTTGCCCCTGCTTAATTTCTTTTTCAAATTTTTGCAGTGGTAATTTAGGTGGGGTGATAAAACCCATGTGGAATGAAAAGTTCTGATAGGCCTATTCACATATACCTCGTTTTTGCATTCGTCTGCGTTTTTAGCGTTTATAAAAACGCAGATTGTTAACGATGGTACACTTAAGGGTAGCTGCGTGTTTTTGCAACACATGCATTTTTTTTCACCATTCCAAAAACACTGCATGCAGCGTTTTTGGTCCCGTAAAAAATTGCATGGGTTGTTTAAAAACGCATTCATTTTTTTACATGGGGTCTTATGGGAAACGCATGCGTTAATGCATGGACATATAGGCACCTAGGCGTTAACGCATATGCGTTTTTAATGAAAATGACAAAGTCCAAAACTTCTCAAAAACGTGCAGAACCACAGGGACACTATTTGCACCCTTAGAAAAACTGATCAGTTTTTCTAAGGGCTAAAAAAATGCATTGGTATGTGTGAACAAGGCCGTATTATCTAAAATAACCTAAGTATATTGGAGAGCTAGACTTTCTGATTCAAATTAATACCATCTCAGCATTGCTCCTTATTAGGGATGAGCGAGTATGCTTGTCACTAATCGGTACTCGCACGAATATCTCGTACTCGGGTTGGTCCTGTGTCTTCCAGGACCTGTGGTGACTCAGTTCTCGCGGAAACTCCGTCACATGACCGAGTTCGAGAGAACGTGACGTCACCACAGGTCTGGAAGCACCGGACCTTGCGGAAAGCTTAAAATAGATATTTTCATGTTTTGGACCTTTCTTTAGTAACTTTACTTAAAGAAAGGGTCCGATTCATAAAATACTATTTTAGCTTTCGGCAAGGCCCGGTGCTTCAGACTGGTGACGTCAGTTCTCGCGGGAACTCGGTCACGTGACCGGAGTTCCGCGGAACTGACGTCCCCACAGTCCTGGAAGCACCGGACTTGCCGGAAAGCTTAAAATAGATATTTTTATGATTCGTACCTTCTTAAGTAAAAGTTACTTAAAAAAGCGTCCGAAACATAAAAATATCTATTTTAAGCTTTCCGGAAAGGTCCTATTGCTTCCAGGACCTGGGGTGACGTACGTTCTCGCAGAACTCCGGTCATGTGACCGGAGTTCCCACGAGAACTGACGCACCACAGGTCTGGAAGACAAGGACCATACGGGCTTCGGTGGACCGCGGACAGGTGAGCATACATTTTTTTTTATTTTTTACACTTTATTTGACTTTATTTCACTTCCACAATGTATGTATATACATTGTGAAGTGAAACAGCCCACAAGCCCGTTTTTCGTGTTCGGGATGTTCAACGGTGTTCGTCGAGCATCGACGAACATTCGTCGAACACCACGTCGATTCGGCGAATCGAACACGAACACCGGGTGGCGCTCATTCTAGTCTCCACCAGCCTAAAAGGCAACATTTCCATGCGCAAGCAGTCACAAATACTGCTAGTTTTGCTACCCCTACTGATGCTGGCATGGCAGGTGTTGCAAATGGCCTTTTTGGAATTATCTGCAGACACCTTAAAAACCAGCCAGACTCGGGAAGACCTAACAGTTGTACTGGCAACACCTGTCATGTTCTTGTTCCGGGAACGGTTGCCTGCCTTCTACGTGGGGCCACCACCCTGCTTCTTCGGCCTGTTGTGATGCTACGCCTTCCTCCCCCTGTGCACTGCTATCCTCGCTCTGCATGTCCTCCTGCCAAGTTGGGTCAGTTACTGGATCATCCACCACGTCGTCTTCCACTTCCTCACCCTATTCCTCCTCCTGACTTTCTGGTAATTGTGTCTCATCATCGTCCACCTCTTGTTGAGACACGTTCCCACCGTTGCCTCCGTGAGACCGTGGCTGCTCAAATATTTGGGCATCGGTGCATATGATCTCCTCATGACCCACTTCAAGTGGAGCTGGTGAGAGGCCAGAATCTAAGAATGGATAAGTGAACAGCTCTTCAGAGTGTCCAAGTGTGGGATCAGTTATCACCGGGGCCGGGCATTCGGCATGGTGGGAGGAAGGAGGATCAGGGTGTGGAATGTGCGGTCCAGTCTCACAGCTACTGACACTTGACCATGTGGAAGACAGGGTGTTTGTGGTGGTGTCAAACTGACTGGAAGCATTATCCGCTATCCAACTAACAACTTGTTGACACTGGTCTTCATTTAATAGTGGCGTACTGCTGCGGTCCCCTAGAAATTGAGACAGGAAGGTCGAGCGAGATGATGTGGGCGTTTGTCGTGGTGCAAATAGAACTTGCACATGGCCTCAGCCTCTGCATGCACCACCATCATGTCCAGTTCCTTGTCCCTTGCCACCGGCCTTGCACATTTACTATGGTGTGTTGCCTCTATACAGCTAAATGAAGGCATCCAAGAGATGGTTTTTAGCTGGACACTGAGATGACAGATTAGAGATTAAATTACAGCAGGTATACTGGTTAGTCACAAACACTGAGATGGGTATACTGAGTGTTTTGGCGTATACAAATTGGAGCTACAACCCCCTCCTGCCTCAAAAAATGGTAAATGAAGGCGGACAGGCTTACTCTGATCAAGATGAACAAGGTTTGGATTGGGCCTGACTTCACCACACCACCACCAAATGATAGCGTAATCTAAAGTTAAAGGCATTGTATTTTTTGTGCGGGTAAATTGCCATGCCTCTCCTCACACCCACACATGGGTACACACTTCATGACTTTGGCTACTTGCTGTACTGTTCCTCCTACTCCTCATCCGCCACCATCATATGATCAGTGCGATCGTGGTCCATGATGCCACGAAAACATAATTTATTTACATAATATTTATGATGATGATGACCCTAACCGTTAAAAAGTTAGACAGTAGTTTCATGTATACCCCCCAGGGGTAAATGTTTTAGTCCATACTTAGAGAATGGGCATTACAAGTACAGGAGACCTGCTTCTTTGTAATGGGAACAATATTTAGAGGCTCTCCTCCATGTTTCTTCCCAGGGGCATCGCAATGCCTCCAAATTTTTTGCAGCTCTTCCTAGGGAAAACTATGGAAGACCCACTTCCTGATAATGGGAACCATATTTAAGTAGACCCTCATCCACGTCTCTATCCAGGGGCATTGAAGTGCCTCCCAATGTTTGGCAGCCTTGCCAAGGGCAATACTTGAATAGAGCCACTTTCTAACAAAGGGAACCATATTTAAGTGGGCCCTCATGCACTCTCTATCCAGGGGCATTGAGTGCCTCCCAATTTTTGGCAGCCCTGCCTAGGGCAATACTACAAAAGACCCACTTCCTTATAATGGGCACATTATTTAAAGAGGGCCTCATGAACCTCTTTATCCAGGAGCATTGAAGTGCCTCCCAATTTTTGGCAGCCCTGCCTAGGGCAATACTACAAAGACCACTTGCTTAAAATGGCCATTATTTAAAGAGGCTTCATGTACGTCTCTTCCAGGGGCATCGGAGTGCCGCACAATTTTAAAAAAAAATTCTTTCAAACCCAAAAAACTAACATACATCAACTCTGTCTCACAAGTGGGTATGAGCCCTTAATATTTTCTCCATGAAAATCCATTTTGGTTTCTTTTTGTAACGCTTTCTTGACAGTCCATAAAAGTGGCGTAATACTCTGACAACATTGTTTACAGCAGTGACCTTGGAGTCTGAAATGCTTACAGGGGTCTTCCCCATGCTGTTCCCATGTCATTTGAGCACTGTTCTGATACTTTTGTGACATTGTTAGGGTTTATCCATGCTGCCGGGGGTCATGCCAGAAAAATACTCGGGTCTCCCATAGGATAACATTGGGCTAGGTGCTCAGGGCCGAGTAACACGAGTATCTTGGGATGCTCGGCCCGAGCTTCGAGCAAACCGAGCATTTTAGTACTCGCTCATCTCTACTCCTTATCAGTTTGATTAGCATTTTCACAAGTACTCAAAGCTATGGGTATACTGTATTTAGAAAACCAAAGTATGAGTGCTCCTTTAAATTACCTGTCCTGGCTTATCTATCTTCATAGACATTAAATTTGCTGGCACAGTGGAACTGATATAGGGACAATGACCCATACTTGGTAATGCATAGGGGTTAAGCATAGGCTTTTCTGGAATATCAACTTTTTAAGTGGTCAGACAATCCAATTTCTATGTTTTGTCTGATTTCAGTGTCCTATAAATGTTAGGTTTTATTGAATCATTTTTAAAACAAAAACAATCTCAATGCAAATTATCTAGTTTTGTATAACTGCTCAAGAATGGTTGAACTTGATGAACGATGTCTTATTTCCAAAGGATGTAAGGGTAGTTGAGAACAATTGCTAGGCATGTAAATATGGAGTGGCTAGTTTAACATGATGAGTACAAACAAGGAGTTGCAGTGTGTGGCAAACAAACAGTAATATATAGTAACAAAGTCGCACACTCCTTCAGTTTCTGTGTTTGCTATATTTATTCAAGAAAAAAGTGGTGCAGAGGAGCAACATACAGGTGGGCACACCGCCGCACACCATGTCACATGACGATATGAGGTGATACACCACACTAGTCCATGCAACTTGGAACCTATTGAAATATATACAAGGTTGATACTATCAGCTGCCTGGCAGGCACCTGACTAAACTTCCCACTAGATCTACACCATACCATAAAGACGGAAAGCAAAAGGCTTGATAAAGACCAAGGTTTTGGTCGAAACGTTGCCCACCTGTATGTTGCGCCTCTGCACCACTTTTTTCTTGAATAAATATAGCAAACACAGAAACTGAAGGAGTGTGCGACTTTGTTACTATATATTACTGACTGTGGGATCCCTGACTCCTGTCTGTCTGCACCTCCGCTGTGAAATAAGTCTATGTGCACGCCATTTTTTCATTTAAAATGTGGCAAACAAACGTTTGGCGATCCAAAGCAGTGCTGATGGGTGCACAAAAAGTGGCACCTGCTTTGTTCATAATCTTGGACAACAGATTTATAATATAGTCCCACATCTCCAACAAAAGAATGTTAAAAGAAAATACAAAATGTAAGTTTTTAATCATAGTGCCATCAACTGTATTCTGTAACCATCAAGCTTAATGTGTCCATTTTATTAGTGTAACCATCAAGCATTGTATACATCATGGTGAAGAAAATAAGGACTTTTGTCAACTTTAACGAAATTCGTTGAGCAACTCTTTAACCACCATCCAACAAAGTTCCAGTTAGTGCATGCTATGTGATTTCAGCACCTCATTAGATTATCATGACATAAGGCTGTGGATAGAGCAATATGAAAATTCTTTGCTTATTTTGAAAATGCTTCATTACTGGTTAAAAGAGATGAGCAGATAGATCTTCAGAGGATCAATTTTAAGTCACATTTCCTGAAATTTGCAGTTTCACACGAATCTGAACGCTAAAATAACTTGTCCAGCCAGGTAATGCCCTCTGAGCGAATCTCACCGTAATGACTTGCAACTATGATATGCAGCAGATTGTCATAACATGTAATGGTGGTCAGTACCTGGGTATCACAGATCAGTGATTGCCAGTGGAGCACAGTTTGTATTGCAGTGTCATTTTCCATCTCTTTTAATTATCTAGATTCATGCAAATGTATTTACCATGAATCAAATATTGTTGGAAAATTTAAATTTCAAACGATCGACTCATCTCTACTGATTAATTTGTGTAAGGCAAAAACTATTACTTTAAGGTAACAGGATCAGTGTTTAGCAGCAAAATAAATTTATGCTGGCAAGGAAAATATGTCCTTGGCGAAAAAACATTGTACATCCTAAAAAAAGAGCAGTGATGTATGGAGTTAGGCTGTTTTTTGCATGATGTGTCATAACCAATTTGTTATATTTGTGAGACACATTCTCACCCTGGATATGCATCATCATATCTTAGGCTAATCATAACCTTAGTTGCACAGAGAATACAGGCAAGTGACAGTGACAGAGCTATCCAGCAGAAAAGGGTAACAGGCTGATACAGTTTATATAGAAAAAGATGACAATAGAAGGATCATCCCTTAATTCTGTTAGCACATGTCCATTATTCTAGTATGTCTATTCACATAATGCAATCAGGAGAAATCAAGCTCTAAAAAAGATATCTTATGTACCTTCAGTCGTTTTATCAATCCATGAAACGTTATGTTGCAAAAATAGGTAGACGTTTTGAATTAAGCAACTAAACAGGTGCTAAAGATAACTTTTTCTACAGAAAATGACAGCAGACAGTGTAAAGTCATTGAGGGTTGTGAAGTGGAGCCTCCGGCTGGATGCAGTACTCCATGGAGATACTGAAGGTCACCGACCGACCGATTTACAAAAATCAGCTTAGAAAAGAAGTTCTCACAAATTCTGGTGTCAGAATGTGCCAAGTGTTAACATTTAAGTACTGTGCCCTACTGTGCTGATAATTTACAAGTCTGCTTGTTTAATTTCCTGCTGAGAAAATTAAAGTAAAAGTTCCAGTTATAAGCATAAATGTTTCTGTTGTTCGACCCGCGATTCCCAAAAGAAACCCTGATGGATTACATAAACTTTGGGTTTCCAGGATGACTAAAAACTAAGAACTTGAGGTTCCTTTGGTTAGTATTTGGGAAACATTTGGGGCATTCCTCTTCTTCTTTGTACTGGGAAGGTAAAGGATTGAATGGGGGGTAGGGAAGGATTTTAATAACTATAATTTGCATGTCATTCACTAGCAAGTGGTGTCTTCCCTTCATCTGTTAAACATGCCTCGATCAGACCCATCCTCAAAAAGCCCTCCCTCCCCATTCTCTATGTCTAGCTATCGCCCCATATTACTTCTCCCCTATGCCTCAAAACTAATGGAACATTATGTCCATCTTGAACTGTGCTCCCACCTCTCCTCCTGCTTCCTCTTTGACCGGTTAAAATCTGGCTTCTGATCGCAGCACTCAACTGAAACTGCCCTAACTAAAGTCACCAATGACCTACTAACCGCCAAGAGCAAGGAACACTATTCTTGTACAATTGTACTTGTCTATGTATTCCTCTTTTCACATGTAAAGCGTCATGGAATAAATGGCGCTATAATAATAATAAATAGAGATGAGCGAGAACTAAAATGCTCGGGTGCTCGAAGCTCGGGCCGAGCATCCCAAGATACTCGTGTACTCGGCGCATGCACTGAGCCCAATGTTATCCTATGGGAGACCTGAGTATTTTTCTGACATGACCCCCGGCAGCATGGAAAAACCCTAAAAATGTCACAAAAGTATCAGAACAGTGCTGAAATGACATGGGAACAGCATGGGGAAGACCCCCTGCAAGCAATTCACACCCCAAGGTCGCTGATGTCAACAATGTTGTCAGACTATTATGCCACTTTTACGGACTGTCAAGAAAACGTTACAAAATGAAACCAAAATGGATTTTCATGGAAAAAATATTAAGGGCTCATACTCACTTGTGAGACAGAGTTGGTGTATGTTAGTTTTTTGGATTATATGAAAGATTTTATTTAAAAAAATTGTGTGGCACTCCCATGCCCCTGGGAAGAGACGTAAATGAAGGCCTCTTTAAATAATGTGCCCATTATAAGAAAGTTTGTCTTTTGTAGTATTGCCCTAGGCAGGGCAGCCAAAAGTTGGGAGGCACTCTGATGTCCCTGGTGGAGGCGTGCATGAGGGCCTCTTTTAATATTGTGCCCATTATAAGGAAGTGGGTCTTTTGTAGTATTGCCCTAGGCAGGGAAGCCAAAAAATGTGTGGCACTCTGATGCCCTGGGAAGAGACGTACATGAAGGCCTCTGTAAATAATGTGCCCATATTAAGCAAGTGGATCTTTTGTAGTATTGCCCCAGGCAGGGCTGCCAAAAGTTGGGAGGCACTTCAATGCCCCTGGATAGAGACATGCATGAGTGCCTCTTTAAATAATGTGCCCATTATAAGGAAGTGGGTCTTTTGTAGTATTGCCCTAGGCAGGGCTGCCAAAAAATGTGTTGGACTCCCATGACCCTGGGAAGAGACGTACATGAAGGCCTCTTTAAATAATGTGCCCATTTTAAGCAAGTGGGTCTTTTATAGGATTGCCCTAGGCAGGGCTGACAAAAGTTGGGAGGCACTTTCAATGCCCCTGGATAGAGACGTGCATGAATGCCTCTTTAAATAATGTGCCCATTATAAGGAAGTGGGTCTTTTGTAGTATTGCCCTAGGCAGGGCTGCTAAACATTGGGAGGCACCACAATGCCCCTGGGAAGAGACGTACATGAAGGCCTCTTTAAATAATGTTCCCATTTTAAGCAAGTGGGTCTTTTGTAGTATTGCCCTAGGCAGGGAAGCCAAAAATTGTGTCGCACTCTGATGCCCCTGGATAGAGGCGTGCATGAGATCCTCTTTAAATAATGTGCCCATTTTAAGCAAGTGGTCATTTGTAGTATTGCCCTAGGCAGGGAAGCCAAAAATTGGGTTGCACTCTGATGCTCCTGGATAGAGGCGTGCATGAGAGCCTCTTTAAATAATGTGCCCATTTTAAGTAAGTGGGTCATTTGTAGTATTGTCCTAGGCAGGGCTGACAAAAGTTGGGAGGCACTCTGATGCCCCTGGATGGAGGGGTGCATGAGGGCCTCTTTAAATAATGTGCCCATTTTAAGCAAGTGGGTCTTTTGTAGTATTGCTCTAGGCAGGGAAGCCAAAGGTTAGGAGGCACTCTGATGCCCCTGGGAAGAGACATACATGAAGGCCTCTGTAAATAATGTGCCCATTTTAAGCAAGTGGTTATTTTGCAGAATTGCCCTAGGCAGGGAAGCCAAAGGTTGGGAGGCACCAAGATGCCCCTGGATAGAGGCGTGCAAGAGGGCCTTTTTAAATAATGTGCCCATTTTAAGCAAGTGGGTCTATTGTAGGCTTGCCCTAGGCAGGGCTGCAAAAGTTGGGAGGCACTTCAATGCCCCTGGATAGAGACGTGCATGAGTGCCTCTTTAAATATTGTGCCTATTATAAGGAAGTGGGTCATTTGTAGTATTGCCCTAGGCAGGGCTGCTAAACATTGGGAGGCACCACAAAAGCCCCTGGGAAGACACGTACATGAAGGCCTCTTTAAATGATGTACCCATTTTAAGCAAGTGGGTCTTTTGTAGTATTTCCCTAGACAGGAAAGCCAAAAATTGTGTCGCACTCTGATGCCCCTGGATAGAGGTGTGCATGAGAGCCTCTTCAAATAATGTGCCCATTTTAAGCAAGTGGGTCATTTGTAGTATTGTCCTAGGCAGGGAGGCCAAAAGTTGGGAGGCACTCTGATGCCCCTGGATGGAGGCGTGCATGAGGGCCTCTTTAAATAATGTGCCCATTTTAAGCAAGTGGGTATTTTGTAGTATTGCCCTAGGCAGGGAAGCCAAAGGTTGGGAGGCACCAAAATGCCCCTGGATAGAGGCGTGCATGAGTGCCTTTTTAAATAATGTGCCCATTCTAAGCAAGAGGGTCTTTTGTAGTATTGCCCTAGGCAGGGAAGCCAAAAATTGGGAGGCACTTCAATGCCCCTGGATAGAAATGTGCATGAGTGCCTCTTTAAATAATGTGCCCATTTTAAGCAAGTGGGTCATTTGTAGTATTGTCCAAGGCAGGGAAGCCAAAAATTGGGTGGCACTCTGATGCCCCTGGATAGAGGCGTGCATGAGAGCCTCTTTAAATAGTGTGCCCATTTTAAGGAAGTGGGTCTTTTGTAGGATTGCCCTAGGAAGGGCTGCCAAAAATTGGGAGGTATTGCAACGCCCCTGGGAAGAAACATGGAGGAGAGCCTCTAAAAATTGTTCCCATTACAAAGGAGCAGGTCTCCTGTACTTGTAATGCCCATTCTGTAAGCATGGACTAAAACATTTACCCCTGGGGGGTATAAATGAAACTAATGCCTAACTTTTGAACAGTTAGGGTCATAAATATGATGTAAAAAAATTATGGTTTTGTTGCATCATGAACCACGGTCACACTGATCATATGATGGTGGCAGATGAGGAGAAGGAGGAGCAGTACAGCAATGAGCCAAAGACATGAAGTGTGTACCGATGTGTGGGTGTGCAGAGGAGCATGGCAATCTACCGGCACAAAATTTAAATTCCGCTATCATTTGGTGGTGGTGTGGTGAAGTCAGGCCCAATCCAACCCTTGTTCATCTGTATCAAAGTCAGCCTGTCAGCATTTTCAGTTGACAGGCGGTTGCGTTTATCTGTAATGATTCCACCTGCGGCACTAAAAACACACTCTGACAAAACGCTAGCAGGCCAAGACTTCCAAGGCATAGAGAGCCAATTCCTGCCACGTGTCCTGCTTGGATACCCAATAATTATAAGGCACAGAGGAGTCTAGGAGCACTTTAGTACGATCGGCAAGGTACTCCCTCAGCATCTTGGCAAACTTTGCAGTCCTTGTGACAGTACCCCAAACCTGAGGGCCTGTGCTATGGGAGGGGCTGAGAAAACTCTCCCAGACCTTTGAGAGTGATTCCCTATCTCTGCTGGATTGGATTTGTGCCTCTTTCGGCGGGACGCCTTGGTTGTCCACCAAACCGTGACCTCTGCCGTAAGCGTTTTCTGAAGGAATTTTTTGACTAATTCCGCAACTAGGGCCTTCTGGTACTGCAGCATTTTTGTAGACCTCTTTGCCTCGGGAATAAGAGAAATAAAGTTCTCTTTGTAGCGTGGGTCTTAAAAGGTCACCAACAAGTAATGAGTGTCCGCCAAGATCTTGATAATGCGAGGGTCACGAGACAGGCAGCATAACATAAAGTCAGCCATGTGCGCTAGACTGTTAACAGGCAAGACTTCAGGGTCCTCACCAACAGCATGACTGGCCATGCTGACCTCCTCCTCTCCCCTGTCCTCTGGCCATCCACGCTGAACCGACGATCTGACGGTTGTGCATGTATTACCGTCAATTGCGCATGAAAGTAGCTCTATTTCTTCATTCTCCTCCTCGTCATAGTCCTCCAATGCACGTTGGGATGAGATGAGGCTGGGCTGTGTGTAATCACCCAGTACGGTTTCTTGCTGCAAGTCATCGTGCTCCGCCTGCAATGTATCGTCTTTGATTTTGAGAAGAGAGCGTTTTAGAAGACAGAGAAGCGGGATGGTGATGCTAATGATGGCGTCACCATCTTGGTGGAGTCCTCAAAGTTTTGGAGGACGGTACATATGATATCAGGAAAAAAGTGAAAAGAGCTGGGATCAAATGCCGCGCTGACCACAAAGATAAACACAGAGTAAATCACACACTCTGTCTATTTTGCCTACACGTGTTTCATGGCTCATAGCCACTTCCTCAGGTCAGCGCGGCATTTGATTCCAGCTCTTTTTCACTCTTTTCTGGATTCTTCAGTTCTCAGCTGGGAGCCTGCAGCGACCTCATGTGTGCTTTTATTGTAGTTGTGACACTCACAACTACATCAGGTGAGTTTAACCATTTGGGGTCTGAGGGACCTGTATAATAGCAATACTACTCTATGTGCGCTTGCTTTCTCTTTTAATTTACATATGATATCAGACATCCATGTGCACTCCTGAGGTCTTATGTGTGGAGTTTAACCGTATACCGATGGCCTAGTTGATGCTGGTACTCAACAACTGCAACTGCCCTCTTCTGGTCACAAATCCTGACCAACATGTGCAGTGTGGAATTCCAATGCGTGGGGACATCACACACCAGTCTGTGAGCTGGAAGCTGCAAACGCCGCTGAAAGCCGGCAAGACTGGCAGAAGCAGTAAGTGACTTTCTAAAATGGGCACACAGGCGGCGTACTTTGACGAGCAGATCCGACAGCTTCGGGTAGGATTTAATAAACCGCTAAATCACGAGGTTGAGCACATGGGCCATGCATGGAACATGTGTCAGCTCGCCTCGCCTCAGAGCCGCCACAAGGTTCCGGCCATTGTCACACACGACCATGCCAGGCTGTAGGTTCAGCGGTGTGAGCCAGTGATCTGCCTGCTGTATCAGAGCTGTCCACAACTCTTCAACGTTGTGGGGTTTGTCACCTACGCATATTATCTTCAGCACAGCCTTTTGCCGCTTAGCCGAGGCAGTGCTGCAGTGCTTCCAGCTTGGGACTGGTGTGGAGGGTGCAGTGGAGGAAGAGAAGGAGGCTGAGGAGCATGACGTGCCAGAGCTGTACACTGTGGGTGAAGCCCTAACTGAGTTAGGGCCTGCAATCCTTGGTGTCGGAAGGACGAGTTTGGTCACAAGCACAGACTGGGTCCTGGCTTCCAGAATATTAACCCAGTGTGCCATCAGTGAGATGAACCGGCCATGCCCACAAGCACTTGTCCACGTGTCCGTGGTTAGGTGGACTTTGCCTGAAACTGTGTTGTTAAGGGCACGTATGATGTTTTGTGACACGTGCTTACGTAATGCGAGGACGGCACATCGGGAAAAATAGTGGCGGCTGGGGACCGAGTAACATGGGACAGCCGCCGCCATCAGGTTGCAGAATGCTTCTGTCTCCACCAGCCTAAAAGGCAACGTTTCCAGTGCAAAGAGTCACGAAATGTGTGCATTTAGAGCTGTAGATTCTTGGACAAAGTGCTTCGGTGTCCGCGCTGCTGCTCCGAGACCAAAGAAACACAGACACGGGAATGTCTAGTACAGCTACAGCTTTTATTTTCCGACGCGTTTCGGAGCCTACTCCCGAGCTCCTTCCTCAGGGAACTGAGGACACCGCAGCACTTTGTCCAAGAATCTACATCACGACCACGGTCACCGTTGGGAGTACGGTCCCTGCAGCAGCTGCTTGTACGCTATTCTACCAGTTGTGGGTTTCACAACTGACAAAGGTGAGCAATTCCACATCGATAAGTGAAAGTGTTTATTGAGATAAGACCCTATATGCGCATTTGACTCACCGTAAGCCCGTGGACTCCGGTTTGGACAGGCTGTAGCTCCTTCCTCCTTGTCACGGGTGGGCCGCGCCTGCCGGTAGCCGGGCCCGGTGGAGTGCAGATCAAAAGTTGAAGACGTCTTGTAGGAACAGATTAAAGGGGTTAATTTATTCGTGACGCCACCTATGAGTAGTTTCGGTAATCGTTACCGACGCTGCTGAACCTCCGGGGGATGGACAGCAGCAAGATGGAACGCTCCCCACAGGCTAAGCGGTGATCCCCGGAGGCTGGAGCTGCTTAAGATGTTGTGCGGCAGCTGCGGTTACCTTGTAGTGCAGACGGACAGTTCATAAGGAAGCACGGACACAGAAAGTCTCTGCAATGGGTCTTTACTGTAACCAGCAGGCAGTACATGGTATACAGTTTACGGGTAGTGGACCGGGTGGACTCAGCAGTGACGGTGTCCCTTAGAGATCCGTAGTGTTCCTCCATTCTAGCTAAGTACTTTGCCATTGTCGCCCAGGAATACCAGATCGGGTACGGGGAGGCTGCTTCAATGCCCTATCCAAGATGTACGTTATGGATGTTTTGGGGAGCCTTGGGTCCCTCGGTGGTTACACCGCTGGTTAGACGACTGGAAGTTGGCTGGTGGTGGGGTGCTACTGTGAAGCTGCTCCTCCACGCTTCTGGTTCGCGTAGCAGAGGTGAACTGCTGCCAGCTTCGGTACCAGTGAACCGGCTGTGAGTTGGGCACGGGGGTATTTTGGAACCCGTGGTTGATGATGCCAGATCCCGGTTGTTGAGGCCTCAGGTGCTGACACCCGACCGGTGATGGCCCGGGGGCTGCACGAGGTGCAGAGCCCCCGCTCCTACTCCAAGTTCAAGTTCTCTCTCTTCTAGACTCCTCTAGACTCCTTAGACTCCTTTAGACTAACTAACTAAAGTCAGTACTGCCTACACACTTCCCTAGCACTCTGCCCACCAGGACCCTGGGTTGGCCCTCTGTTCTAGGTGATGCATGCAGGGTTGGATCTCTCAGTTAACCGGATCACTGCTGTGTCAGAGAATATTGTGGCTGCATTTATGGCTGCAATACCCTCCTGTGACGCACTCGTTGCGGGGCGCCACACATTCTTTCTTTCACACATTTAGAACTGTGGCATGTGGGGCATTGGCAGCGTATTTGCGCCTGCGTTCCAAAGATTGGTGTATGGATAACTGAACGCTGCACTGGGACAAGGACGTGCTACCCCTGCTGATGCTGGCATGGCACGTTTTACAAATGGCCTTTTTCGAATTATCTGCAGACACGTTAAAAAACAGCCAGACTCAGGAAGACCTAACAGTTGTACTGGCAACTTCACTCATGTTGTTGTTCCGGGGAACAGTTGCCTGACTTCTGCCTGCGGCCACTACCCTACTTCTTCCGGCCTGTTGTGATGCTACGCCTAACTCACCCTGTGCACTGCTGTCCTCGCTCTGCATGTCCTCCTGCCAGGTTGGGTCAGTTAGTGGATCATCCACCACGTCGTCTTCCACTTCCGCACCCTGGTCCTCCTCCTGACTTTCTGGCAATTGTGTCTCATCATCGTCCACCTCTTGTTGAGACACGTTCCCACCGTTGCCTTCGTGAGACCGTGGATGCTCAAATATTTGGGCATCGGTACATATGATCTCCTCATGACCCACTTCAACTGGAGCTGGCGAGAGGCCAGAATCTACGAATGGATAAATGAACAGCTCTTCAGAGTGTCCAAGTGTGGGATCAGTTATGTACAGGGCTGGGCACTCGGCATGGTGGGAGGAAGAAGTATCAAGGTGTGAAATGTGCGGTCCAGTCTCACGGCTACTGACACTTTACCGTGTGGAAGACAGGGTGTTTGTGGTGGTGCCAAACTGACTGGAAGCATTATCCGCTATCCAAGTAACAACTTGTTGACACTGGTGTTGGTTTAATAGTGGGTACTGCTGCGGTCCCCTAGAAATTGGGACAGGAAGGTCGAGCGAGATGATGTGGGCATTTCTCGTGGCGCAATTCGAGCTTCACACGGGCTCGGCCTCTGCCTGCACCACCATCATGTCCAGTTCCTTGTCCCTTGCCACCGGCCGTGCCATTTTCAATGTTGTGCTGACTGTATACAGCTAAATGAAGGCGTGCAAGATTTGTTTTTTAGCACGACACTGAGATTTAGATTAAGGCCCTGCAGGTGGACTAGTCAGACACAAACACTCACTACAATAGAGTCTTTTTGCGTATCCTACTTTCTCTGCAACCTACTCCTGCAGCACACAAATGTTAGATGAATGCAGACAAGAGTTGGATTTTAGCACGATACTGATATTTGAGATTAAGGCCCTGCAGGTGGACTAGTCAGACACAAACACTGAGGAGAATAGCGAGTTTTTTGGGCGTATCCTAATTTACGCTGCAACCTACTGTAGCTGCACTAAGATGCTAAATGAGTGCTGACAAGATTTGTTTTTTAGCATGACACTGACATTTGAGATTAAGGCCCTGCAGGTGGATTAGTCAGACACAAACGCTGAGGAGAATAGCGAGTTTTTTGGCATATCCTAATTTACGCTAAAACCTACTCCTGCCTGTAGTGAGCTAAATTAATCCCTAAAAGCACTGTTTTGGGATGGATGGATGAGATTTGTAGCCTGTACACCAGTCCCAGATGTGATGCAGGCTGGTATACTGGCACAACAAAGTTTGCTATATACCCTGCCTGCCTGTATACAGCTCTATTAGTCCTCAGAAGGATTGTTGTGGTAATTAGACTGGCAGCCCTGCGCCTACACTAGCTGAAAGGCCACAAATCTGTCCCTCAATCAGCAGCAGCTCTCCCTACACTGACTGTCTGTGGAGCAGAGTGACGAGCACAGCGCGGTCAGGTCTTATAAAGACAATCCCTGCATGTGAGCTGGATCTGTAAAGAGCGCCAACATGCAGGGAGGTGGACCCCGAGATAGCAAGAGTATCGCGAGATTACTCGATACTCGCCGAGTACCCCGAGTACCGAGATATTCGTGCGAGTACCGAGTAGTGACAAGCATACTCGCTCATCCCTAATAATAATAATGCAGTAATTTATATGCTTTTAAAGATCCCTTTTTCTCCACCCTTTATTTCTTCTATGATCACTTCACAAAGATAAATGTAAATATGATGTAGGTTTACAATGTAACACTTTTAAGTTGTATGAATTTATCTAATAACTGTTAAATTACTATTAACAAAATAACATAAGATGTAGATATTATAATTAATTCATCTTTATTTAATATGCTGTCCTTAACATCAACTCTTTTGTAGATGAAGTCACCCCAGTGATCAAGCCTGGCTTACGTAATCCCCCGGCTGATCTACAAAAGAGACCATTAGGCTCCAATGGTGCGCACAAGATGTTTTTCAGATTAATAATGTTACAAAAACTTTTTTATTTAGTGGTAAATATCTGCTGTGACTCATTTTCCTTATTGAGGTAATGACGCATTTTTGACAAAGCTTTTACCAGCAATAATATATAAGGTATCTTCGTGATTAGTAATATGTTCAGTCCCTGATTTGTACAAAGATTGATCTCGGAAGCGCAACAACCATTTATGTTCTCTTGTTAGTTTTTTTTCAGCTGAATGTCTAGATCGGTTAACAACTGTTATATACAACTTGGACATTTTAATTTCTATTTCTGAGAAGCCCACATAAACACCTCCTTCTCCCGTGCCAACTGATGTAGATCTTCTTATATAAAGAATAATGACATGATTTTATATCATGTGCATGACTGGAGGAAGTTGTTTTATTGTGCCATAAATAAAATGCTCCATATTTTACTATAATTACCCTTACAGAAACAAATCTTTAGTTTATAACAGCCTGATATAGTTATTCATTGCTTGCTGTGAACACAATTATCTACAGGCAATCTTCTGTGGTGAAAGAGGCAGATAATAGCAATAAGACACTGACAAAGGCCAATCTTCAAATGGAAGTCTGTTGTCCTGCAGTAGGATAACTATAAATTATAAATCTAATCATACAGATCTTCAGATTAGACCTAATAAGCAAATTACTGTACTAAATTCTTCTTTTTTATCTTGTGAATATGGCACAATGACATTTTTCCTACACTGTGTAGGCATAGTCATTGGTATGGAACTGGTGTGAGATGAGTATGGATTACCAGCCAGTGCATTTTCTAAGCATTTAACTTTGGCTCAGACTATTTAGGTAATTGCCTAGAGCAGAAGAATGAAATGTTGCCCAACTTTCAGCACATGTTACCATCAGTGGTACCATTGGCAATTGCTACTGCGTAAAACACAAAGGAGACAAAGCGAGGCGCAGAATAGTGCCCTATCAATGATGACACTGTTGAAATCGGTGATGTGTGATGACCACTCACCTTGCATAGTTGTGTAAACCCTCAACCGGCTGGGGCGCCTTATACAGTTGCCGCTGGACCTCCATCTGCCACTGGACATGGAAAAAACGATATCTGTCGTTAGGAATGGGTGTACCACGGTCCACACTGCTGTGCCACGAAAGATCACAAGGAAAGCAGTGCTTCAAATCAAAAAACTTCCTTTATTCCTCATTTCCTTACATTGCACTTGTTTGGCTCCTTACTCTCGTTAAATATGAAGTGTGTTCATTGTAGTCTTGATGTCCCTGAGGAAGGAGCTTGGATGTGGCTCTGAAACATGTAGGAAAGGAGGAATAAAGGAAGTTTTTTTATTTGAAGCACTGCCTTCCTTGTGATCTTTCATGGCACAGCAGCGGGGACCATGGTACACCCATTCCTAACCACAGATATTGGCAATTGCTAGTCACCAAGCATTATGATTAGACATGAGAGGACCCGTGGAAGCTTAGGTTCTGGGGGGAAAATCAGCTGGACTTTATATAAAGTTCTTGTCATGCCCTCACTGCGGGGCCGGTCATCGTTGTGCTGGGAGATCAGCGCCTATCATGCAGTTTTAATGGTACTGCTTACCCTATCCTTGCTCAAGATGATCGGCAGATCTTTTCTCTGCTAGGAACCTGCATCTCCTTGGCAGGTCTCCTGGAAATGCTCTTAGGAGGCACGCCCCACCTTTTGCATATACTTAAAGAAGCAGAGCACCTGTTCTCTATTAGGACCATCTCTGCTGTGATGCTCTGTGCATAAACGGCACCCTTCCCTTAAGAGAGGTGCCCAGGCAACATCTTCATTCTGTATGATCTTGCCTCCTGCTCAGGCCACACTCTGCTGTGCTCTGCAATTGGAAGTCTGTTGCTTTCCTTTTTACTAACACTTGTGACTTCATAGAATCGTCTGTTGGCTGTTCTCTATCCTGGATCTCTCTGGACACTCTGGATCCCACTCCAAGCTGGCCAAGCCTTTTCAAGACCACTACTGGCTGGATCTGCCTTTCCAGGATTACACGGAGCCTCCGTGATTCTCTCTATCGACAGAGCCAGTGTTCCACAGTCTCTCATATCCGTTCTGTATGGATCCAGGATTTGTGGCATTTAAGCCTCCTTGATGTTGTGATGGGGGAATTCCTGTATAGGGGTACACCTTGCTCGGTGCTCCACTACATGGTAAAATGTCGTGATCCAGAGGGTTCTCCCCTCAGATACCTTTCCCTTTTGTTAAACTTTCTTTAATAAATATCTTTGGTTTTATGAAGCTCATTCTCCTGTCTCTTGAGTGTTGGGTATATACCTACCACTACTCTTCCTCACACCCTATGGCCATGACAGTTCTGTTCTGGTGAAAACTTGATCCAAACCTCATTGGAAGTCTCTGAGTGGGCAGTTCGGCTCTCTACCAGCCAGCCATAAACAAAGCCCTTCTGAGGGAGTGAGGGTAGGGTTTTGTCATTTTAATTTATTGCATATACTTCATGTGATAACGCTGATTTTACCCAGTGTGACCCATTCACACACCGCCTGCGGTTCGCACTGAGCCAAGCACCAAGTGCACCCGAGCTCAGCGATGCTCGCTCCAGTGATTTCATTATTTAAAGAACCTGAACTCTGAGCTTGAAAACTGATCTTGTTTTGCAAGCATGTTCGGTAGGAACACCGAACTTTATAGTTCAGTTCACTAATCCCGAATCATAATAGAATATATTTTATTGTACAAGATAAAAATAACAGCTGCTGGATATTAAAGACTAAACATATCTTTCCTTTTATATAACCTGGAGTGGCAGGGCAGAATACAAGAAAAGTCATCATAGAGGAGGTTTCTGTGTTATGTGCTGTTCATTTCAGACCCTAACCTAGTTATAGTACTCTGTTGTAGAATAGTCATTATAACTGGTCTGAAACTGGTCTCAATCATCTGGACAAAGATTTGTCATATTATCTACAGTTGTTGATTGTCCCAGGTCGACCACTAGGATCCTGAAATGGAAGCTGTAATGAACCCAAAGCTGAAATCATTAAATTCTGATGCTGCTGTGGAGTCACTCTGTAATCCTGCGGCTAAGGGGACCCCCCATAAGGCTACAGGGGGATCAGGTCCCGTCCAGCCGCCAGTATCCTCCTGTACCCCACAGCTATAGTTACTGGGCCTGCGCTCCCACTGCGTCCTCACCAGCAACAGCAGCTCCTGGTGCTTCTCCCCCGCCTCCTCACTTCCTGGTTGCGGGGGGAACGTGCATAGGGTGCGCGCGCACCACACATAGCAACTTTAAAGGGCCAGTACATCCTTTTTCTGACACCACCTCTCAGCCAATCGCTGAAAGGCTGGTGGGTTCTTAAGGCTCTCACTTTCTAAGGGAGGTGCCTGGGCAACTTCATTGCTAGTTTAGTTGCCAGCTCAGGTCCCTATGAAGCGCTTACATGTTCTTGTGTCTTTGACTTTCTAACACCTTGTCTCCTTGCTTTCAGTGCAGGATCCCTACTCCTGCCTAACTCACCCGCAGACCATAACGTTCACGCCAGTGCCTGGCAACCACCTGGATCCTTTGTGCAATTTCAAGTCCCAATCCTAGCCTTTCCTCTAGTTCCATGGTTACTGTGTCCTGTCCCGCCTTGGGCAGACCCACAGTTTGCTGGTTCATTGGATCCTCTCTGGCTGCGCTAGGACAATCACTGTCTATGGGTTACCACTTTTAGTTGCTCCATTAGGGGAACCCTGGTCCTCTGGCCCTGAGGACATCCCTTGGGGATCCTTTCCTATTGTTATCAATAACTGCTGTTCACTTATCTAACATTATTTTCTGGCTCATTTCTGGTATCAGCCTCCATGGTATATCCCGTGGTCCAGTGGGTTAACCAGTCAGCTACGCCTGTTGTAGCGTGACAGATTTTGCGAGGCCATGGACCCTGCTGATACCAGTTTCCCTGCTCAGAGAGAGCTAGCCGGTCTCAGACAAAGTCAGGATCAACTTGTTACATTCATGCAGACCCTGGATGCCCATCTCAGCTCTCTTCAGGCGGCCGAGCCCACGAATGCCACGCAACTCGCATATCTTCATCAGGAGCTTGATCGTCAACGTGAGATGCAAACCCGAATGCTGAACTACATGACGTCAATGGATGAACGTTTAACCAACATGCAGATGGCAGCCGCTCCCCCTGTACAGGTCTCAGTGCTTGAGCCAGTTGTCGCAGCAGGTCCAGGACACTCTCCACATCTCTGCAAACCTACATGAATATAAACTGTTACATAAAGGGAACCTGTCATGTGGATTTCGGATCCGAACCTATCCTTACCTGTCCCTGCAGCATCCAAAAACATCCCTTGCCATCCCTGTGTGCCTTAAGGGTACCTTTACACGCCGCAACTATTACCAGCAATCGGAGGCAACCGAACGTGCGCGTGCACATTTTTGACGGTTGCCTCCGAACGCCGATGCCGCATGTACACGTCGCAATTGCATCGTCAACCCAAGGGTACGTGGCTTCCCGGAAGTTGCCACAGAACCTGCGGGAAACATCCGGTTGCCTCCCGATGCCGCTTCACACGCCGCAATCACTAATGGAATGTGGGCGTACCTGTGCAGCGGCTCAAACACATAGGCGTGCCAAACTTCGCTACACCGCGCCCAAAATACAATCATTGGACAACGCAATAGTGTCCTGATTGGGTAGGGTGCGCAGGAAGGCTGGATAATACGTGACGCAATTTTGTTGCCTTTTCACACGGAATAGACACTTGTGTCGTGGACAAGTGTGCTTAAATCCACTTTGGAGACGCTCACGCGTCACACAGGAGTGGTTTGGGGCTACACAGTCTCTGGCTTACCATACTATGTGGTTTGCTATGTGTGCGTCTGTAACTGAAGGTGGGAACATACCCAAAATACTTGTAACATATGTGCCTACATTTGTCCATGCCATTGTCCACCTGCCATGGCACCACTCGACTATGTGTGTGTGCACATGTGTAGCACAAATTGAGTCAACCTACATGCCCCACAATAACATGGGATGAATGTGTTGTGTCTAGGTGTACCTCTGCCCACACCACACCACAATGGATATGTACACACATTTGCCACGTACACTGTTGGAAAAAATGCTTAACCTGGGTCATGCATATCAGCACAGAATGTGTCTCGTACCCATCCATAGGTGACAATGGGTGACAAAGCACTGTGCACACGCTAAAACTTGGCTAACCTGCCCTCCATCTCCAAGTAATGAGTCTCACACGTTGTTATTTGGATCCAAACAGAATTTCTTATTACCGTATATACTCGCGTATAAGCCGAGTTTTTCAGCCCAAAATTTGGGCTGAAAAGTCCCCCCTCGGCTTATATGCGAGTATATAAAAAAAAATAAAAAAATACCGCAGCAGCCCCGGAGGTATACAGGCCCCCCCATCAAGTTCCAGGGCCCCCCCCACCTTGCGCGCAGCCTGTAAAGGAAAATCATACTTGCCAGAGTCCAGTCGCGCCGTCCGCAGCTGCCGACATGACGATCCTGGGCTCCATTCAGTGTCTTCCGCATTTCCTGTAGTCGCGGGCAATGACGTCATTGCCCGCGCGCACAGGAAGTCGGAAGCCGGAAGACGCTGAATGGAGCCCGGGATCGTCATGTCGGCAGCTGCGGACGGCGCGACTGGACTCTGGCAAGTATGATTTTCCTTTACAGGCTGCGCGCAAGGTGGGGGGGCCCTGGAACTTGATGGGGGGGCCTGTATACCTCCGGGGCTGCGGCTGTATACAGCCCTGGGGCTGCGGCTGTATACAGCCCTGGGGCTGCGGCTGTATACAGCCCTGGGGCTGCGGCTGTATACAGCCCTGGGGCTGCTGCTGTATATAGCCCTGGGGCTGCGGCTGTATACAGCCCTGGGGCTGCTGCTGCTGTATATACCTCTGGGGCTGCATCTGGGGCTGCATCTAGGGCTGCATCTGGGGCTGCATATGGGGCTGTATATGGGGCTGCATATACCTCTGGGGCTGCATATACCTCTGGGGCTGTATATACCTCTGGGGCTGCATATGGGGCTGTATATGGGGCTGCATATACCTCTGGGGCTGCATATACCTCTGGGGCTGCATATACCTCTGGGGCTGCATATGGGGCTGCATATACCTCTGGGGCTGCATATACCTCTGGGGCTGCTGTATACTACCACTGGGGCTGCTGATGTATATACCACTGGGGCTGCTGCTGCTGTATATACCTCTGGGCTGCATCTGGGGCTGCATATACCTCTGGGGCTGCATATACCTCTGGGGCTGCATATACCTCTGGGGCTGCATATGGGGCTGCATATACCTCTGGGGCTGCATATACCTCTGGGGCTGCTGTATACTACCACTGGGGCTGCTGATGTGTATACCACTGGGGCTGCTGCTGCTGTATATACCTCTGGGGCTGCATATGGGGCTGCATATGGGGCTGCATATACCTCTGGGGCTGCATATACCTATGGGGCTGCATATACCTCTGGGGCTGCATATACCTCTGGGGCTGCATATACCTCTGGGGCTGCATATGGGGCTGCATATACCTCTGGGGCTGCATATGGGGCTGCATATACCTCTGGGGCTGCATATACCTCTGGGGCTGTATATACCTCTGGGGCTGCTGTATACTACCACTGGGGCTGCTGCTGTATACTACCACTGGGGAGGCTGCTGTATACCTCACTGCTGGGGGTTGTATACCTGTGCTGGAGTCCACCCTCGGCTTATACGCGAGTCAATAAGTTTTCCCAGTTTTTGGGGGCAAAAGTAGGGGGGTCGGCTTATACACGGGTCGGCTTATACACGAGTATATACGGTATGTTTCAAATTGCAAAAACCATAAAAAATACAAAATAGACAATTTACATGAAACCATCAGGTTAAATTTTCAGCACGCATCAAACACATTGACACACAAATACAGAATAAAGGAAATAAAAGATGTTAAAGTGTGCACCACCCCAAAAAAATGAAATAAACCTTAACTCCTAACTAACTAAAACATGTGCACACAATAACATAAAAAGAAACAATACATGGTGAAGCCACCCTGCTGACTACACCATGGCCACCATGTGCGATGTGTATGGCAATATATTAACTGTCATATGTGGCAATATAATGTACACAGTACATCATCCGAACAACACAACAACATTTTCATGCGCTATTGAGTGGTCGCCTAATTGTACTTATGTAGTGGATTGTTGTGCAGGTGCAGATGAGTGTGGTGCTGAAGTGACAGCTCATCAAAGATGGCGCCCTGTGAAGGGACAGCCAATGGTTACACAGTAGCCCCCACCAATCATAGCTGATGAGGCACGGTGTCCAGCACGCTGTGGCACGCCTCTGGGAAATCAGTAGGCGACGCAGATTCCATCGCTATCGCCCGTCCACACGCCAAAACCAGGGCAATTCACCTTCAGGGTTGCCTCTGGATTTTGAAAAAGTTCTGAAACCGCAACCGGGAGCAACTTTACAAATCACCATCGCGTTCCACAATTACGAGCCGCAATTTCATAGCAATTTCAGGGCATCGGTGATGGAACTCCGGATTGCCTCTCAGTTGCTACACCGTAGTTGCGATGTGTAAAGGTACCCTAAAGGTACCTTTACACGCCGCAACTATCACTGGCAATTGGTAGCAACCATACGTGCGTGTGCATGTTTTTAACGGTTGCTAACGATCGCTGATGCCGCATGTACACGCCGCAATTGCGTTGTCAACCCAAGGGAACGTGGTTCCCCGGAAGTTGAAACTGATCCTGCGGGAAACATCTGGTTGAATCCCGTCGTCGCTTCACACGCCGCAACCACTAAGGGAATGTGGACGTACATCTTTAGCGCCGCAAGTACCGTATATACTCGTGTATAAGCCGACCCGTGTATAAGCCGACCCCCCTACTTTTGCCCCCAAAACCTGGGAAAATCTATTGACTCGCGTATAAGCCGAGGGTGGACCCCAGCACAGGTATACAGCCCCCAGCAGTGGTATGCAGGCCCCAAGCAGTATGATATACAGCAGCCCCCAGTTGTATATACAGCAGCTCCCAGTGGTATATACAGCAGCCACAGTGGTATATACAGCAGCCCCATTGGTATATACAGCAGCCCCCAGTGGTATATACAGCAGCCCCAGTGGTATTGCAGCCCCTATATACAGCAGCCCCAGTGGTATTGCAGCCCCAGTGGTGTATACAGCAGCCCCTATATACAGCAGCCCCAGTGGTATTGCAGCCCCTATATACAGCAGCCCCAGTGGTATTGCAGCCCCAGTGGTGTATACAGCAGCCCCTATATACAGCAGCCCCAGTGGTATTGCAGCCCCAGTGGTATTGCAACCCCTATATACAGCAGCCCCAGTGGTATTGCATCCCCAGTGGTGTATACAGCAGCCCCTATATACAGCAGCCTCAGTAGTATTGCAGCCCCAGTGGTATTGCAGCCCCTATATACAGCAGCCCCAGTGGTATTGCAGCCCCAGTGGTGTATACAGCAGCCCCTATATACAGCAGCCCCAGTGGTATTGCAGCCCCAGTGGTATTGCAGCCCCTATGTACAGCAACCCCAGTTGTATTGCAGCCCCAGTGGTGTATACAGCAGCCCCTATATACAGCAGCCCCAGTAGTATTGCAGCCCCAGTGGTATTGCAGCCCCTATATACAGCAGCCCCAGTGGTATTGCAGCCCCAGCGGTGTATACAGCAGCCCCTATATACAGCAGCCCCAGTGGTATTGCAGCCCCAGTGGTATTGCAGCCCCTATGTACAGCAACCCCAGTTGTATTGCAGCCCCAGTGGTGTATACAGCAGCCCCTATATACAGCAGCCCCAGTAGTATTGCAGCCCAGTGGTATTGCAGCCCCTATATACAGCAGCCCCAGTGGTATTGCAGCCCCAGTGGTGTATACAGCAGCCCCAGTGGTATTGCAGCCCCACACAAATGCTGGCACACGTCCCCCCTGTTGTAAGGCCCCCCCTGCTGATTATTTACCATCCCTGGTCTTCAGCAGCACCTCCGCGCCGGTCCTCTGTGCTCCGGTCCACCTTGGTCTCGTCCTCTGTGCTGCCATGCACGGCTGCATCCGGGGTCCCCGCGCGTCGCAGAAGCGATGACGTCATTGCTTCTGCGACCCGGCCTGTCACATGATACAGCCGGGGAACGGAGCACAGAGGACGGGACCACGGAGGACCGGAGCACAGAGGACCGGCGCGGAGGTGCTGCTGAAGACCAGGGATGGTAAGTATTCAGCAGGGGGGGCCTTACAATGGGGGGGACGTGTGCCAGCAGTTTGGGGGGCATTATCTACCGATATGTACTGCTCCCCCTGGCACTGATTGACAGGGGGATGCAGTGCATATGTAATGAGCGGGCCCACGTGATGGGCCGCTCAATATACAGTATCCCCACCGCCTCCTCCTGCCTCCCCAGCCCGACACAGCCCCCACCCCACTCACCCTGTATAGTGACTCGTGTATAAGCCGAGGGGGGACTTTTCAGCCCAATTTTTGGGCTGAAAAACTCGGCTTATACACGAGTATATACGGTACATAGGCGTGACAGAATTGTGTATTCCGCGCCCCAAACATGCTGATTAGTGAATGGACAGCTCTTTAAATATGGCGCCCTGTGAAGGGACAGCCAATGGAAACACAGTAGCCACCACCAATCATCGCTGATGGGGCGCGGAAAACATCATGCTGTGGCACGCCCCTTGGAAATCACTAGGCGACGCAGATGCCATCCCTATCGCCCGTTTACACGCCAATACCAGGGCAATTCACAATCTGGGTTGCCTCTGATTTTAGAACAATGCCCTGAAACAGCAACCCGGAGCAACTGCAAAAATCCCGATCACTATCCAAAATTACACGCCGCAACTTCGTAGCAATTTCAAGGTAACCGTGACAAAAATCCCGATTGCCTGGCAGTTGCTACACCGCAGTGGTGGCGTGTAAAGGTACCTTTACAGTGTACTATATTGTTGCCAAATTAGTTTGATACTCACATTTTTGCTGCCCTGCAGCATACAGTCCTCGCTGTGTGGGGACTGAGTGGGCGGTGATCTGTCCCCCGTTTCCCCTCCCTGGCTGTGTGCTCACGCCCTAATGGGCGTGTGAAGGACTCCCCCTTGCGCTCTCCCCACTGTATCTGGCGGTGTCTTCGCCACTTCTGTGGCTGCGAGTACGTGCCTTCAGCATCTACGCATTAGCGCAGGCATCTGATTGCTTTGACCTGCCTGCTTGATGATGCGCCAGCATCCGCGTCATTTCCGCCACTACCTTCTATTTTTAGCCACATTTGGCCCGCCTCTGTTGATGACGCGCTCCGGACTCGTCGATGACGTCATTTCAGAGTGTGCGCAGTGCGTACACATCACAGCTGCGCTGCCGGATAGTGATAGTTGCGCCTGCCTGAAGTGCACGTCATCAAGCAGGCGGATCAAAGCAATCAGATGCCTGCACTAATGCGCAGGTGCTGAAGGCATGTACCCGAGGCCTTGGGAGCGGCGAAGACAACACCAGATACAGTGGGGAGCGCCCAAGGGGGAGCTCTTCACATGCCCATTAGGGTGTGAGCACACAGCCAGGGAGGGGAAACGGAAGACAGATCACCGCCCACTCAGTCCTCTGTCCCCACACAGTGGCAACAACAATATAGTACACTGTTAGGGCACACAGGGATGGTTAGGGATGTTTTTGGAAGCTGCAGGGACTGGGAGAGATAGGTTGGGATCCGAAATCCACATGACAGGTTCCCTTTAAACATTGAATCTGGAACAAACAAAGCTTAGGGTGGTTTCACATTGGCGTTTTTCTGTCTTGCGTCGGTGCCCGCCAAAATCCTGATGCATCCTGATTAGGCATGCATCCCTATACTTAACATGGGGATTCAGGGACATTAAGTGGCGAGTGCGGTGTTTGAAAAATCCTGATGCGTCCGGATGCGGCAAAATGATGCATTTTTCTATATTGGGTAGCATCCAGCCGCTGGTAAATGCGGCCAAGCCAGATCAGGATTGCACACTTAGCATGCGTAGAGTACTTTGAGCATGCTCAGTATAGCTCTCTCTCTATCTCTATCTTTCCCTGTGTTTTTGGCCGGATCAGGACAGGACACAAGTGTCAAACCAGCCTTAATACTATAAAGATATGCAAAATCAAATGGCAATTAGAGGACATATGTGTGGCATTTATTTTTTTAAACTAGATGAGTGGTCGAAGCTATCGCATCAGTAGGGAGGTAACGTCCTGCAGTTGGCAGGTTCTATGTGCTATGGCGAGCTCATTCGGTGGGCTCCTTTATAGAAGCTGCGATATAGTCCCCCCTGTGCTCTGTCTCTCTCTCCCTGTTGTGGCCTCTAATCCTTCATGCGCTGTCTTTCTCCCTCTGTGCACTGTCTACTCACCTTTGCGATGTTTCTCACCATCAGTTCTTCTCTCCTCCCCTATGTGCTCCCTCCCCTGTTTCTCCCCCTTGCGCCCTCTCCCTTTGTGCTCTGTCTCTCCCCATGCGCTTTTGCTCTCTCTTTCTGTGCGGTCTCTCTCTCCCTGTCCTGTCTCTCTTCCAGTGTGTTCTTGCCTTTGACCTGTCTCTCCCCTGTGTGCTGTCTTCTCCCCCTGTGCTATCTTCTTCTCTCATGTACTCCCTCCTTTGAGCGGTCTCCCCACCTGTGCACTTTTCTCTCTTTTCTGCCCCTGTGCTGTCTTCAACTCTTGTGTGCTTTCTCTTTTGAGCTGTCTTACCCTGTGCACTCTCCTCCCTGTGGGCTGTCTCTCTCCCCTTGTGCTGTTTTCTCCATTTGCATGCTCTTCCTTTTGCGCTGTCTTCCCTCTGTAAGCTGTCTCTCTCCCCGTACTGTCTTATCCCCTTGTGTGCTGTCTCCTTTGAGCTGTTTTCCTCCTGTGTTTGCTTGGCTTCTTTCCCCTGTGCTGTCCTTTCCCCTCATGTGCTGTCTCCTTTGAGCTGTATCCCCTATTCACTTTCTCTCTCCCCCTGTACACTGTCTTTCCCTCATGTGCGTTCCCCTGTGTGGTGTGTCTTGCCTGTGTGCTGTCTTCAACCCTTGTGTGCTCTCCTCCATGGGTGCTGTCTTATCTCCTCATGTGCTTACTCCATAGAGCTGTCTTCCCCCTGTGCACTGTCTCTCCCCCTTTTGCAATCTCCCCCTGTGTGCTGGCTTCTCCCCCCTGTGTTGTCTTCTCCTCTCATTTCCTCTCTCCTTTGAGTTGTATCTCCCCTATGCACTTTCTCTCCCGAACGCTGTTTCTCCCCTATGTGCTGTCTTCTCTCCTCATGTGATGTCTTCTGTCTGCGTGCTGTCCTTCTTCCACTGTGCTGGTTTCTTCGCTTATGTACTCTCTTCTTTAAACTGTCTCCCCTCTGTGAGCTGTGTTCTCCCCCTGTGTGCTGTCTCTCTCACCCATGCTGTCTTATCCCCTTGTGTGCTGTCTCCTTTGAGCTGTCTTCCTCCATGTTTGCTGGCTTCTTTCCTCTGTGCTGTCTTTTCCTCTCATGTGCTGTCTCATTTGAGCTGTTTGTCTTATGCACTTTCTCTCTCCCCCTATGCACTGTCTCTTCCCCCTCCCCATGTGCTCTCCCCCATGTGCTGTCTGTCACCCTAGTGCTTCCTTCTCCCCTTGTGTGCTCTCTCCTGTCTGTGTGCTGTTTCCCTTTCCCCCTGCCATCTTCTCCCCTCATGTGCTTTCTTTTTTTGAGCTGTCACCACCTTGTTCTGTCTTCTCCCCCTGTGTGCGTGTCTCTCCCCACTGTGATATCTTCATCCCTCCTGTGCTCTCTCCTTTGAGCTGTCATCCCCCTGTTTCTCCCTCCCTTTGTGTTTTCCCCCTGTATGCTGTCTTCTCTCCTCTGTGCTGCCCTCTCCCCTCACGTGCTATTTCCTTTGAGTCATGTCACACCTGTGCACTCTATCTCCTTCCTCTGTGCTGCCTCTCCCTTTATGTGCTCCCCTGTGCACTCCCCACCCTCTGTGCTATCTTCTCACCTCATCTTCTCTCTTCTTTGAGATGTTTTCCCCCTGTGCTGTCTCTCCTCCCCCTGTGCATGCTCTCTCTGTCTCTCTATCCCCTCTGTGTACAGTCTCTCTCCCCAAGCGGTGTGCATTTCACTGTGGAACACATATAGGAGGAACAGGCTCTTTTTCTATTTGTAGCTTTCTGAGTTAAATTTCAATGGCAATCTTTCTTCGTGGGCCAATAATAGCAATAATAATTTCATCAATAAAAATCTAACCATTTATGTCCATATTTTGGAGTAGCAAGGAAAAGTGCATAAAGAAAACACTCATTCAGTTTGCTACACTCGCATCTACTCTGACGCACACTCTGATGTCAAAGCCAGATACCTGACATCTATTGTTGGATGCTAGTTCTTTAAATTTTGGGGTCAGGCATTGAGCTGAGGCATAGGTGTTCTTCAGTGAGATGACCTCTGAGTGATCATTTCTTCATCTTCATCAAGGAGAATAGTTGCTTACACAAATATGTGCTGCCGAACATAGAGAGCATTTCGGTAGCTACAGTACAGAACTGGGGTCTCATGTTAGGGATATAACGTGGCAACTATACAGCCCCCACAGTGTCAAAATTTGACTACAGCATGTCACTACACTGCAGTTCAGAGATCTATTGGAGATTAGCTCATGAGCAAGGAAATTACTTTGGGTGGTGAGGAGGGGGAAAATGGGTTGGGGGGAATCCACCTAGGTTAGGGAGAACTCCAATACTGCAGGAGAAGTTAGGTTTGGGGGGATGGTAGATAGCAGGATGCAGAGGAATGGAAAGGGTGTGGTGATTTTCAAATATAAGGAAATATATTGAAGTACTGAACATCAGAAATACATATATAGAACTGACACATTAATATTCACAAAGTCAAGATTGTAGGGAGTGACCAAAAAGGGTAAGATCTCAATACATACGGAAAGGATAACAAGATGAAACAAAATGGAGAATACTTCACCAAATAGAGCAATTAAATAAATCATGGCATGACTACATCGTCTCAACAGCATACATGTACCCAGCTTGTGGAAGAGATAGAGGGTATTAGGTGCCATGCACACTGACTTGTATGGAAGAACACAAGGAGTGAGCGCTGATGTAGGGAGATGAGGAAGAATCTTCCGATTCAGGAGAATACTGGTCAGGAAGTATGTCAAACCTGGCGAGGGTGTTACTGTGGGGCATGATGTAAGCAGTCTTGTAGTAACCAGGGAGCATGTTAGTCTGGAAACACAGGATTTGTAGAATCAGCAGTGCTACAAATTTTAAAAATGTCTACAAATGTCTGACCAATTCTCCACCTAGCTTCTTAACTTTGTCTCTGCTAACATTCCCACCATCATCATGGGTGACTTTAATATTGCTACTGACACCCTCCAGTCAGCAGCCTCCAAACTCCTTTCAGTTACCTCATCCTTTAGACTTACTTGGTGGTCTTTCACAGCCACCCACATAGACGGACATACATTTGACCTCATCTTCACCTGTCTATGTTCCCTATCTAATCTCATAAACTCCCCCTTCCACCTATCTGACCACCATCTACTCACCTTCTCATCTTTGTCCTCCTCACTGGCCCCCAATGTCCAACAACAAGCACATCCTCGCAGAAATCTTGCACATTTAGACATTCACCGACTCTCAGACTCTATTCTACCTCTTTCATCCATATCTTCACTCCATGATAAGGACAGTGCTACCGCTTTCTATAAAGCCACCCTCACATCAGGCATAGACTCAGTTGCTCATCTCATTCATCGCAAGGTGCCACGAATCAGTAGGCAACCCTGACACACCAATCTCACCTAAAAACTTCGACAAGTGTCCAGTGCTGCGGAGTGGCGTTGGAAGAAAGTACACCTGCCAGACGACTTCACTGCCTTCAAACAAGCTACACTTGCCTTCAATTCAGCCCTCTCCTCTGCTAAATAGACCTACTTCACAAACATTGTACTTTCCTTATCCTACAATGTCAAACAACTGTTCAGCATATTTAACTCTCCCCTCCACATACCATATTGCCACATACTTCAAAAATAAGATTGACCAAACAAGGCAAACCTTTATTGCCCCACCAGCCCAACCACTCTATATACCAGACCTCTGCCCTTCCCTCATAACATTCCCTCTCCAACATCACTGAAGGAGAGTTTACTCGTCTCCTCTCCAAATCACAACTCACCACCTGTGCACTGGACCCCATCCCTTCCCACCTCCTCCCCAACCTCACTAATATGCTCATCCCAGCCCTAACCCACTTCTTCATTCTATCGCTAACTTCTAGTACCTTCCCTCTGCTTTCAAACATGCCACCATCACGCCCATCCTCAAAAAGCCAAACCTTGACCCGACTGCTATGACAAGCTACCGCCCAAATCACTGCTTCTGGTTGCTTCCAAACTCCTTGAGCGACACGTCCATGCTCAACTGTCCTCCCAACTCTCATCTAACTCTCTCCTTGACAACCTGCAATCCGGCTTCCAGCCCCAGCACTCCACCAAAACTGCCCTGACCAAAATTACTAATGACTTACTCACAGCCAAAGCTAACAGACAATTCTTCATCCTCCTCCTTTTAGACCTGTCCTCTGTGTTTGACACAGTCGACCACTTTCTCCTACTACAGATCCTCTCATCTCTTCGCATCAAAGACCTTGCCCTGTCCTAGATTGCCTCACACCTTTCCAACCGCACCTTTAGCGTTTCCCACTCCCACACTACCTCCTCATCTCGTCCTCTCTCTGTTGGAGTCCCACAAGGCCCTATCATGGGGCCCCTACTTTTCTCCATCTATACCCTTGGCCTAGAACAACTCTTAAAGTCCCATGGCTTCCAGTACCACCTGTACATGCATGACACTCAGATCTACCTCTCTGACCCAGATGTCAACTCTCTGCTGTCCAGATTCCCAGAGTGTCTGTCAGCCATATCCTCTTTCCTATCCTCTCGCTTCCTAAAACTCAACGTAGAAAAAGCTGAACTCATCATCTTTCCTCAATCACATCTTTCATCTTCACCACCTGATCTATCTATTATGGTAAATGGCATCATGCTTTCTCCCACACATGAAATTTGCTGCCTTGGGTAACTCTCGACTCTGCCCTGGCCTTCAAACTACACATCCAAACTCTCGCCACCTCCTGCAACCTGCAACTCAAAAATATTTCCAGAATCCATCCTTTCATCAGCCCTCAATTTACTAAAATTCTTGTACATCCCCTCATCATCTTCCGCCTCGACTACTGCAACATTCTCCTCTGTGGCCTCCCTGCTAACACTCTTGCACCTCTCCAGACCTTCCTCTATAACACTGGTGGGGAAAAGAATTATACAGAAATCAATATACAAAACAACTATGCAATATATGAAAAATTATTATACAGTGCCAAAAATGATACACAGTGGATATTGTACATATGTACATAGGCCATACATGAAATTAAGTATCATCACAGATCCTATGATGTCCACCGATATCAAAGCATGAATATGTATTTCTATATGATTGTAAAGGGAGAATGAAGGAAACCAAAAACCAAAAAAGGGTAGAAATGATGAAAAAGTGAAGAAATAAGTGTGAGAAAAAAACAAAACCGTGATTGAAATTAAAAAGAATGTAAAACAAAAAAAAGAGAAAATAGGAACAAAGAAGGAGTTGAAAAAAGAGGAAAAGAAGAGAAATAAAAATAAATATAACTAAATAAAAAATAAAAAAATTTAAACATGACCCATTGGCGACCCTTGAGGCCTGGAGATCCAAACCCCTGAACTAGAACTACAACAGTCTCCCAGCATTCCCCAGGTTCAGGGAGCGCTGACCACATAAAGAGATGGTCTGTTTCACTTTCTTTCCCAGTCTCTGTATATAAACTCCGCCCCCTTAGGTCTTGAAATAGTGACATCATCCCAGGTCCTTGTCCACTCCAATTACTCATTTGATGATCCCTGTGCCAGGATGGAGTTTACAACCTGCACAGGCACTCAAAAGCTAGAAAGATAGCTCTGGTCTGTGAGTACTAGACGCACACTAGGGGTGTACTTACTTCATAGAGGGGATTTTAGCCAGAATACAGAATGCTTGTTATGGCAGCCATATACCAATTTGTGCAGTAATAACAATTGCTTAAAAATCACTGGGTGATGTAACTAGTGCACTTTAGGATATTATGAAAATGTTTGCATTCAAAACATACCATCTACATTTTATACAGACTTTAAAACTATTTATTGACAAAGAAAAAAAACTGAAAATTGTAGCAGTGCTTACAATGCTTTTTATGTAGCTGTAAAAGGAGGAAAGAAAGTAGAAGGAACATACATCATAAAATAGTCAGAATAAGTCAATATGTAGAAAAAAATTAAAGGAAGAAATAAAAATACAAGCTAATGGTGAAATCTGTTGGAAAAAAAAGTAGATTTAGAATGGACTAAACAATTTCTTGATATACAACATTACTTTAGAAAAGCACCCGGTGAACTGTCCAATGTTTTTATAGATCACACAGTCGAAAGCTCTTAGTTGCCAAGCATGTACATTATGTTCCTTGGATTGCTGTGATTCCTTTCTGCATTTTATAATCCCTATTTACTTTGTCGCCTTTTTTTCTTTTCTTATGCAGTTAATCTTAATATTATAGAGAATAACATTTTACGTACATAGAATTCTGCTTTTCCTCCCAGTGTCCCATCATGTAAATGTGAGCGCTGCAGTCATGCTTGATGAATTTACTGCTTACAAACGCCATCACTTCTTGCATAATTTCCAGCCACTAGAGTTATAGTTGCCTGTAGGATAAAAACATCTTCATCCTAAAGGAAGAAGCACATCAATAAAACTGTGCTCCTCTTTTTATAAACAAAACTGCACCCATGGGTTAAGTGGTTTAGTCTGTTAACATAGATTACCATTATGTGATCAACACATCTCGACTGAAACTGGTGTTCAATGCGTTATTGTCACATCCGTGCAGGGGCGTAACTACAATAGGTGCAGGGGTTGCGATCGCACCCGGGCCCTGGAGTCTAGGGGGGCCCCAAAAGTCCCTTTGGCCTATAGAAAAAGACTAATACTATTAAAGATTTGCAATAACTGGGGGACCTGTTGGAGCCTTCGCATCGGGGCCCCTGGGCCTGAAGTTACGCCACTGCATCCGTGTCTGAGCGAACTGACATAACCCCCACTCTAGTGTCTACATTAAAACCATAGTTACTGCTGGATGTGTGGCGCCCTGCTTACGCAGGTAGCCACAGACTTCCCTAAAGCACAGCTGGGTTTCCACAGCGGGTACCTATTAGGGTACCTTTACACGCGGCAACTTTTCTAGGAATTTCACTGGCAACTTACTGGTTGCAGTGAAATCATGGACACATTGTTTTATCTTGTTGCTGTGTACAAATGGAACAATGTCTCCATGATTTTCTGTATTTTTATGACTATGAAAATTAAGATTTACACTGAAGGCATAAAAAAAATAGCCACATTTTGCTTTGATTACTGCTTTGCACACTCTTGCCATTCTCTTGATGAGCTTCAAGAGGTAGTCACCGGAAATGGTTTTCACTTCACAGGCGTGCCCTGTCAGGTTTAATAAAGTGGGATTTCTTGCCTTTTAAATGGGGTTGGGACCATCAGTTGTGTTATGCAGAAGTCTGGTGGATACACAGCTGATAGTCCTACTGAATACTGTTAGAATTTGTATTATGGCAAGAAAAAAGCAGCTAAGTAAAGAAAAATGTGTTGAGACTCCTAAACGAGGCTCCACAGACTATGTGCATATTCAAAATTCCCAGGGGGCAATGCACCTAGGAATGCACCTAGGAATGCACCTGTTGAGTGCTTTAGCCGGCTGCCCGCAGTGTTTTCTTGGACTGGTCTCCCTGAGATCAGTGAATACTTTGTGTTATTGGTCTACTAGGCATTGCTCCCACCTAGCCAGAATCCTACTCCACACTGATGAGGGGCAACACCCCGAAACAGCTGTCTGTGGATGGATACCTGGCCTTGGTATTCCCTTGTCATGTCTTTAAGCTTGTAAAGAGCTGGATATTGACTCAAAGGGCCACTTAATATGGTGGTTATCATGGCTAGGTCCTTCACTAGAGGAAGATCTGGCTAGTCCTGTGTTGAGACTCCTAAACGAGGCTCCACAGACTCTATTTGCATATCCATGATTTCATTGCAACCAGTAAGTTGCCAGTGAAATTAGTAGAAAAGTTGCCGTGTGTAAAGGTACCTTTACATGCAACATCTTCCACCTAGGCACAGTAGGGGGAGCTAGACTCACCGCCTTTAGGTGAGGTCCCCTATAAATACTGCTGCTGGGGGAGGAGTTAGTGAGAGTGTGCAGATGCTAGGAGAGCTGCGAAGACGTCCTGGTGGTCGGTGCCGCGGTTAGGCCCGAGCCAGTGACCCGGAGTGGCCCTTCTGATGTCCCGCAAGCCTAGGAGTGGGGACAGAAGGCAAGGAGTAGAGCCAAAATGGAGTGAGGAACTAGTGGAAGTTCGCCCAAAGACATACCGGACATCGGGGATCCGCACCTGTAGGATACTCCAGGACTACAGAAAACCCCATCACACCATGGAGACTTCAGTCATCCGGTCCCCCTATGAGTCCAGAGAGAGGGAGCCAGACATCACAGTAAAGAATCACCAGACAGTGTCAGAAAGGGTAACCCGTGGACCACGCAGGAGGAGGGAGAGCAAGGACTTGAGGAGAGAGGAGGCCGGTCTGGCTGCATGCAGACTGGGCTTCAGTTACCGCAGAGAAACAGAGGAGGCCTTTTACCCACTCGCTGTGGGGACCCACTGTGCACCCCGTCACCTGTGCCCTGGACGTCTTTACCTGCTAAACCACCAGTAAAAGGTAAAAGAGAATTCTACAGTGTGTGTGCATCATTCCTCTCCGCTCCCGGTGCCCCTTATAGACTGCTCCAACATCCCCTACACTGACTTACAGCTCCACTCCAAGCTGCCCCTTTACACTATTCTGCCCCGGAGGATCAGCTCTACCATCTACCTCCAGCGGACTGTGGCGTCGCTGGTGACCCATCACCAGGTACTACAGGTGGCGTCACATGACAAACTCTTATCCCCTGTAAATACACCCTTTTTGAAGTGTCACCCAGGCCACGGGATCAGGCGCTGCCACTCATGACATCCCAAGCACCCCACCGAGCCTGATACCCGAGTACCCAAGGGCCTGGGGCTCGACAGATGCCAGCAGTGTGTAGGAATTTAGCTTGTGTTGCTGAGACTAGTTGTCCCTTTGATATACACTCGTAGTGAGCTGGTATGTAGTTATCTCTCTGCTTGGAATCTTTGATGGATTTCCCTTCTATATAAACCCCAATGAAGGTATCAAGCTGTCAATAATTAGTTCTGCTAGACATTGCCTCTCTGTGATTTTGCTCCCATGTGCTATTTTATATTTCCTATTATCTGACCTCGGTTTGAGTTTTAAACACCCTCTTGACTCCTGATTTTGTCCTTGATGTGACTTCCTGGTATTGACCTCACCAGATGACCCCTCTTGCCTCTGGTTAGCTCAACAGTCAACAGCCCTTCTGTGGAAGCAATCAAGTGGATCCCATTGTAAGATCACATTCCTATTAAGGGGTTAAAGGGTGAATGTCAGAGTTCCTCTAAAATATCCCAAAAGGATTGGCTTGGACCAAATCTGTTTGACGTAGTCTTTTTTAGTCTGTGACCTCTGATAAACATAACAGTTATATTATTATAAGAATTGAAAGGAGTGTACTGAGTTTGGAAGTTGCCCAATATGTGTAGCATGGGTGATATGTTCTTGATAGCATAGGCTCTAACCTCTAGATCTCCCACCAATCCAGACAATAGGGCTTTAGAAAGATTTGTCTAAATGCAACAGAGATTGAGCTTGCATGCCAGTTGTGAATTCATTGGAGCTCCCTCCGGTGGTTGTTGCTGGTGATGCAGCTTACTGTGTGGGTTTCACAGGTGGTGGTGATTGGCAATCTGGTTCTTGGAGCATATAATGGTTCGAAGTGGCTCAATCCTTGCCAGTTGTCTTTTGTTCCTGGAGGAGTTCACATCTCTCTGATTTCTTCTGCTCTTTTTTGATATTTTGTGGTCCACTTTTGTGTACCTAAGGATCTGCTTATGTTTTGTTTTATTCTGAGATGTGGCTTTGCTATCTAGTCTGTATATTTGTTTATCCGCTCTTAGATAGGAAGTTTTGCTGGCATTTGATTCATAGAAGTCTGCAGACATAGAGGTCGCCGAGTCTTAGTGACTCAGGGTAATTTTTGTAATATCTGCTGTTGGTGTTTTTTGATAGTGTTTTATACTGTTAAAGACGGCATCATAGGTACTGTGTAGCTGACGCCATATTGTATCTAAAGAGGCCATTTTTATTAGTTTATCATGTCTATTCTGACTAACTAGCTATGTAACAGTTTGTTCAGTGAAGATGAGCACAACTCAGCACATTCTTACCTTTGTCCTTGTTTTCTAGATAAGACCACCAAGCCATATGTAAGTCAGAGTGTACCGTTCTTATCTTCTGTAACTCTCTTAAAGGTCACTAATTAATCATCTCAAAACTGTCTATAATGCATATTCATCATATTTGTCACTGTATGATGTAATCTATTTTTCTAAACTTCTGTAACGTATGTAAGCTCTTCCAACAATAAACGATAGAGCTATTCTCTTGAAGACCGAGTCTGTGTCATCAATTGGGTTATAGCCATTACCAGGTATACCTGTGTAGAGCTCTTTATCAAATCAGTCTACTCTGGTCAGTTGTATTTATTACATCTCTCACAAATGGAGGCCGCAGCGAGATGTTTATCTGTTATGTATATTTTTCCCCTTTTTATATTCACCTTGGACTAGACACAAAGGTTACCCGTCTCCTGCTGAACATCATACAGAACCGCGGTAAGTTTGAGCCATTGTCTCAAGGTACTGTCTTCTCCAGGAGGGGGTAGCAAGAGCCAGTCTTTGGGGAATTAGAAATGGGAAAAACTCAGATGGACTGATTTGATTATTTGTTATTTGTTCATACTGTTCTGGCACCCTCGCTCTGTACTCCTGAAGAACGAGTTGGCAGACAGGTAAACTCTTTCCCATCAGTGCATTGACATGGACGCTGGGGGTCCTTTTCAACTTTTATTAATGGGTTAAGTGTAAAACTATAAAAAAGAGATAGAAATTCTCAGTACAACATAAGTATACATGAAGTGCAAAACATTACATTGTTACATATAGGTGGGCAGCAGCATATTAAACTCACCGACTGTGCTATGTTGAGGGAAACATGCAGATAAGCTGAAATCTAGGGAGAGAAGGGTCAGCACACCAGGATGTCAGCTTGTATGAAGCTATAATGGCTACTGGAGGAGAAGGGGCTGAGCCTAGAGCACGGCCTCATGGGATTACATAGGCATGGAGGGACCAAAATTATACTATGCAGTAAACATAATGTAATGTGGGAACATTGTCAACAGATGGCGCTATAGAGTCATCTCTGAACAAGCAAACAATATACAGTATTTCAAAGAAAGGCACGACACTCCCCGTCTGGTATCCGGGGGATGCCACATAAACTTGAACTAGAGCAATAGAATAAGTTCAGAAACAAGTCTGCTAGCATTTGAACTCTTTTCCACTAGGATTTGTACAAGTCTTTAGTAGTAGACTTTCTGGACGTCGGCGTGCTCACGTTAAACTTCTGGGTAAGGAGAGTTGGAGGAGTAAGCAGAGATGGGTCATCAGGATCGTTGATTGTGGACAGGACGCTTCATCATGTGAAGGGTTTTTTCTCTAGGTTGACTTGAAAAGTTAAACCATCAGACTCTGAGTCCCAATTAAACCCTAGACTGCGTTGTACAGGAAGAGATGTGGATGAGTCTAGGACTTTAGATTCAGTGGCGTTGTCTTCTCTGCCATTTAATTGTGCCGAGTTGGTGTGCTTCTCCTTCACAAGGAATTTGTTGGGGCAGGGTAGGAAAAAGGATGGATGGCCTCTTTCCAACGTGTTTGTGTAGAGAGAGTGAATGTTGTTTGACTTGTGAGCGTCTCTGAGGCAAACGTCCCCTATAACCACCCATCCCAGGTCTAGCTTCTGAGCGTAGGGTGAGTTATGAGGACCATTTATCTGTTTCCTCACCTTGTGGACTCTGATGATGTCTCTCCCTAGCAAAAGGACTAACTTGGCTTGGGGATTGAGTGAGGGAATAAGATGCGCTATGCTTCTCAAATGAGGGTGATGTAGTGCCGCTTCTGGAGTGGGGATTTCTTCTCTATTGTTCGGGATAGAATTACACTCGATTAGTGTAGGAAGGGCTAGGGATGTCTTCCCATCCAGGGATTCGATTTGATAGCCTGTAGCTCTCCTCCCAGATTCTTCACTCACTCCTGTGCATGTTTTTAGTGAGTAGGACGAGCCGAGTCCCTCGATTTTAAAGATGTCATAGAAAACTGAGCTGGCAAGTGATCTATTACTCTGGTCATCGAGTATAGCGTAGAGTTTAACCGCCTTTTCTCTGTGGCCAATAGGGTAAACTGTAACCAAACAGATCTTTGAGCAGGATTTGTTAATAAGACCTTCTCCGCAGACTTGGGTGCACTGGGGTGACACTTCAGGAGGTGTACTGTCTTTCTCCTCCCCGCCGTGCTCTGTAAGTCGGTCTATGGATGAGGGGGTCTGCAGGGCTGGCCTTGGGTGTAGAGCTGTGCTGTGCTCTTGGCTGTTACACTCCGAACAAACAATACTGGCTTTGCAGTCTTTAGCTAAATGGGATGTAGATGCGCAACATCTGTAGCATATGTAGTTCTCTTTGAGGAAGAGTCTACGGTCTTTAAGGGATTTTCCCCTAAAACTCCTGCACTCTTGTAGTGGATGAGGCCTTTTATGTAGGGGGCACTCCCTTTCCGGGTCTATTGTACTGTGGGTCTTGTGTGATGAGTCTGCAGAAGACACATTAGTTTTGTGTACGGTGATAGGTGAGTCTCTGGGGTTGCGAACTGGAACAGGTTTACTTGTTCTTGGGTTGACAGGATCTACGGCAGAAAGGTTGAAGCTGGGATCGTTCCTGATCTTGGCCTGCTGGCGGACAAAATCTACAAAGATGTGGAATGGAGGGAACACCACGTTGTGACGCTGCTTGTAATCTGAACCCCAGTTCAACCATTTCTCTTGCAAACTGTAAGGTAGTTTCTTCACTATGGGTTTGATGGCTCTGGATGTGTCTAGGAATGTGAGGCCTGGCAGGTCTCCTTCAGTCTTGGCGACTTGGAGTTCTACTAAGAGGTCGCTCAATTCTCTTAGCATGGGAAAGTTCTTATTAGAGATTATAGGAAAGTCTTCCAACCTTTTGAAGAGGGATTCTTCTATCATTTCTGAGGAGCCTTAGCACTCATCAAGTCTCTCCCATAACGTGCACAAACCTTTCCTCGGGTTGTTGATGCTGAGATCTCTGATGCGTTTCGCGTGTTCTACCGATTCATTTCCTAGCCACTTAACCAAGAGGTCGATCTCTTCGCTGGCAGAGATGTCTAGGTCAGCGGTGGCATTTCTGAAGGAAGCTCTCCATGCTCTGAAACTTTCGGGACGGTCGTTAAACTTTAAGAGACCTTTGGTGAGTAACTCACGACGTGCAAAGAACTTGAGGAAAGCTGGTAGCTCTTGATCTCTGAGAAGGCGGTCCGGTTGCCTGTTGCTGTGATGAGGTCTCCGTGAGCTATCGTTGCCGTAAAATGCATCTTCGTCACGATAGTCACCGTCGGGGTCCTCTATCTTGAAAGTGTTCTCTGTGTAGTAGAGATCTACAGGTTCGGGTGCTGGTCTCACTGATGATGGAAGCTGGACAGAATTACTTTCATGCTTAATGTGGGATGATCGGTGAATGAAGGTTGATGGCTGAATGACAGGATTCGGCATCTCTCTTGGAGCTGAATGTAGATGGTCATCTAATGTGGCATGCTGTAGCACGTAGTCTGAAGTGCGTTGTGAGATATCATGATGATTAAGTTCAGGTCCGAGCCTTAAGCTGAACCTTTCACTATCGCAGCGTGCTGCTTCTTCTAAAACCTGTACCTCAGCTTCTGCTGCCGCTGCTTCTGTGTCTATGGCGAGTTTTGCAAGGTCGGCTTCTAGACGTGCCTTTTCTTTCTTTAGTCTCCACTCCTGTTCAGCGTAAGCAGCTCTCACTTTTGCGGCTTCCGCCTTTGCCCTGGCGATGGCAATTGCAGCGCTGCTCACAGACTTCCGTGAAGATGCGCTTACATGGGAGCGTGTCACATAAACTTCAGATCCTATATCTGACATTGTGTCTGAATGC
>JARQOC010000005.1:187764782-187787104 GCA_033576535.1 Allobates femoralis
TGTCATGACCGAGTGCACGTCATACATGTTGCTGCTTGGCTGTAACTGCCATGAGATCACTAAGCTAGAGCCTTATCCAGAAGAACCTTGCATGAGAATGAATACACCTGAGTGAGGGAACACTGACATCAGTTACAAATGTTGAGGGGTCTGGTTGGTCAGAGATTCCAAGAGATGAGCCATCGTCATGTGCACCCTTGTACAGGAGGTAGCGCTAAAATTAGAAGCTGTGAATGCTGATATGAGCGAAATGCCCTATACACTAGTTAAAATACAGATGGCAGGTGACTCTCCACCAAATAATGAGTAAAGTTTACCCTGAGAATCCTGTGAATGAGGTCCAATCTGAGGGGGGTGAAGAGGCACCAGAAAGGGTTCTACACCACAACATGCTCCTTACCTTGTGTGTTTGATGAGTATTGAGTGTCTGAACCACTGAAAGGACATAGAAAGGTTATGCCAAAGAAGGTTGTGGACAATGAAGATGATGGGTGGGTCTTACCTGCACTACCCAGTAAAGCAACACTTCTACCTCAGAGTGATCCAGAAAAAAGCCAAGAGGTTGAACTCACAAGTGAATTATGATGAAGTCCTAGTGTTCCAGAGGAAACAAACCAAAAGTTCCACCACTGGTATTCCACCTACAAGGTACACAAAAGACAACTTTATCTGGTAGTATATCATATGAAAAACAACTTTATGCTCGAATTCTGGCAACATTGGGGCCGCCTTCGAAGAACATTACGGGACTCCTCTTACCCAAGGATTGGTGAGTTTATTTAAGAGGAGGAATGTAGGGAAGTAGATGAATCTGGAGACACATAGTTAATATCTGACAATTTCTGAAAAGATCTCTTTCTGCTAGTTAGAAATGATATGGAGAGGACAAGAAGGAACTTAAAAGTAAAATGTATGTTTCCTTGAGGAAGATATTGGAAGAGAAACTTGGTTAGTTTGACCTGTAACAAGATGATCATGTGAGCAGCGAAGTAGGATATCAGAGAAGATCAGCAACCAGATGCCAGAGAGGATCCAAGACCAGATCCCAAAGAAGATCCGAGACCAGATCTGAGACTTGTTCTGAAAGCAGACCCCAGAAAAAACAGACACCAGTTACAGTGTGCTAAATACCTTTTCTTATAGTGCCAGTACAAGTCTTCCTGTTGTGATATGGCACACTGAGAGTCTGCTGGTTTCAGATGCAATCATAGCAATAGGACTTTCCTGCAGAATTAAATCAGTACTGATAGGTGATTCCTCTATGGATGCAATAGGCAGTGGTGCTGGACGACCAAATCTCGTGAGAGTACGGCCGAGTTGGTGATGTCACATGAATTCGATGCGGGACTTCGGAGGCCCGCAGCAGACAAAAAACCAAGTGACGCATTTCGAAAGCTTCAACACGAGCTTTCTTCATCAGGGAATTCCCGTGTTCAAGTTTTCAAAACGTGCCGCTCGTTTTTTTGCTAGCTGTAGAGCCTCCGTAGTCCCGCATTGAGTTCCCGTGACGTCAACCAACTCGGACATACTCTCACGAGATTTGGTCTCCAGCACCACTGCCGGACAGAGTGTTTGGAGACCGCCACGTCTAGTGTACACTGCCGAACCTCTTCTCCCTAACACTCTTAACAGCATAATGGATAAGCGCAGGATAAGACTGCATCATTACTCCACATGGGGAACACTACAAAGTAAGTGTCATACCATTTACAACTAGGTAGGTGGTAGTTTGCTTAACTAGTGGTGCCTTATTCTGATATTGTGGGGTGCTGGAACGCATCCATAGAGGAATCACCTATCTTGCACTAATTCAATTCTGCAGGAAAGTCCTATTGCTATCATTGTATCTGAAACGAACAGACTCTCAGTATACCATATCACAACAGGAAGACTTGTACTGGCCTTATAAAACAAGTATTTATCACACTAAGAGATAGGAAGGAAGGAAGGGATTTACATACATCGGCACTAATCTCTCATTAACTCTTTGTTTACAGCACTGCTACTGCTGCTTATGCATTCCAACAACAAAGTGGGAACATCGGTAATGTTTACATCAGGTAAAATCTTGATGTTAAATACTCCAAAGTGAATTTTATATCCTTTGGGCTAAGGTGCCACCCTTTTTTGTGGGGTGTAGGTGCAACCTCAGCGTTCCCGGGTATTTAGCGCATTGAAAGATTCTTATATACGCTCTTCTGCTCTATGAGACTCTGACTCAACTCCCTGTACAGCTTTACCCCTTTTGGGAACTGATTTAGTTGAGCGCAGACTAAAACATTAGCAACATTAACTGTTACTTAATGATTAACATGGAACTATAGTGTGTAAATGGCAATGTGCAGTTTTTTTACTTGCAATATAATCTGATTCTTTGCCATTATTTTTATCATTCCTTAACCCTATGCCAAAGGCATCTTTTCTTTGTTTGTGTTAATTGAAAAAATATTGTTGGTTCAACTACCACTGTCTCCTCATTGTCCACATTGTTGTATACCTGTTAACACTAACATTAGAAAACAAAAACAAACAATATAAGGTGTCCAATAAGTCTGTATTGCTAGTACATATAGTAGTTGATTTTTTTCACGAATAACACATATACCCGTTAAAACCTACGGCAGCACTCACCGGTCTTCAGAACAAACTCCTTTATTTGTAAAAACCCAGCGTATTTACAGCTGTCACAGTGGATGCACACTTGGGGATGCAGGGGGGAGGATGGGAAACGACGGACCGTTTCACGCCACTTATGGGCTCTTTCAGGTTTATGGCACAAGCATGAAAAGCCTTCCTGCCTTATAACTCCACCCAGCATTGTTCAGTTAACTCTTCCCTGACTTAATAAAATATGCCTCATTACTAGTTAATATACAAAACCTACCTAAAAATACAGTTGTTTAATTACACATAATGACACACTTAGAACAACTTATACTACTCATAAAAATACTGACAGATCATTCTTGTCGTTAAAACATAATGGACCTTGGGCTCTCAGCCTTATAATCCACTTTGCTTCCTTTTGAAGGAGCAGTTTGTGTACATTACCACCATAAGGGCAGAGGGAGGGGGTGGAAGAAACGGGGGCACAAAGAGGAAACAAGTGTCCTGGAGGAATTAGGACCCCTGGAACCCAATTAATGAGGATCCAGATTATGTTAAAACAAATGATATGGTGATTAAGTTGACAGATCGTGCTCTGTCTAAAGATTTGCTGTCAGCACTTTCAAAAGGGCTGAACTATTGGGTCCCTGAAAACTTTGACTTTGCAGAATTCAGAGTGGACTTATTTAAGTCCACTAGAAAGCTGCATCTCCAAAAGCATTTTGAGAGCCAAGCAGAGAATAATGCGACTACGACAAAAGAGCCCACTTCCAACAGAATTAGCCCTCTTGGGCTTAACCCTTTAGGCTCAAATTTGATGGAGTTAAACTCAGAGGCATGAGTGTACCCAGCATGGGGCAGGGGGGATGGCAGCTGCCCCTTCCCCCAGAAGGGAACCTGTCAGTGATGATCTTCCCGTAGCCCAACTGGAACAGAGTTTGGTGAGGTCATCACGCTGCAACCTCACCACACACTGCTGCTGGTGACTCGGCGGCGCGGAGGATACCAAGGATGGTGGGAAATGGGGAGGAGTGCAGTGCTCCACGGAGGAGTGTGGTATGTGTTGTGTGGTGTATGTATGTGTGTGTAGGTGTTCAGTGTTGTGTTGTGCCTTCAGTGCTGTGTGCAGCCTCTGTCCCCATCTGTGGAGCCTCTGTACCCTCTGTGGCTGCTTCTAGCCGGCAGCAGATTGTTTTACTTTTATTATCTTATGACATGCTGCCGGTTTAGTTATTAGAAGTAGTCGGACGGGAAGGACACTGCACACAACACTCAATAGAGGGAAGTAAATGACAGGGTGAACGGAGGGAGGGAGTTTTGGGGAGAGAGCCAGCGCTGAGGGCCCCAGCTGTGCAGAGGAGACAAAGGCCACAGGTGCCCCCTGTCAGTGGGGCAGAGGAGACACTGACCACAGGTCCTCCCTGTGAGTTGGGCACAGGGGCCACAGGTGCCCCTGTCAGTGGGGCAGAGGGGACATGGGCCACAGGTGCCCCCTGTCAGTGGGGCAGAGGGTACACAGGCCACAGGTCCCCCCTATCAGTGGTGCACAATGGTCGTGCTTCAATATGTGCACTGCGCATGCGCCCAAGTCAGGCCGTACATGTGATCAGCCCTCACAATGCATCGGGCAGATATGATGTTCCAAACAGCCATGGTCTTGCCCCCCACCTAGTTTTGATCCTGGGTACGCCCATGCTCAGAGGCGACCATGCTTTTAAGTAGTACAGGAAATAAATCAATGTCTATCACATCAAAACAAGAAAAATATGGCGGTGTATTTATGGGCGGTTTAAAATCCGATTTTTGCCCACCAGCAGCGCAGAGAAATGTAATCAAACTCTTCCAAGAACAGGTAGCAAAGGATGTAGAAGCCTTAATCTATAATAAAACCCCAAATAATCTTACAAAAAGAGAGATAAAGGCACTGAAAAACTTCAGCTCATGGGAAGACGTAGTTGTGCGAAAGGCGGATAAGGGGGGCAATACAGTGTTGCTAAAAAATTCTGATTACATGAAAGAGGCGGAAAGGCAGTTGTCGGATTCTAGAACATATAAAAAACTGAGCTGTGATCCGACGAGTAAATATAAAGACAAATTGAGATCTTTGCTAAAAAAAAAAAGCAGTGGATAAGGCGATTCTGAGCATAAAAGAGGTGGAAAAACTAATATATCCTGACTTCCCCAATAAGCCCCATTGGTACTATTTACCTAAGTTTCACAAATCGAGGGAAACACCACCAGGAAGGCCTATCGTGTTTGGGGTTTTGTCCTTGACCGAACCCCTTTCACGGTACCTGGACTGGAGGTTGCAACCCTTAATGAGTGAAATACCGGCATTTATAAAAGACACTAATGAGTTTCTAGAGATGTTGAAAGGTGTAGAATGGCAGGAGGGATTCCAGTTAGCCTCCATGGATGTGGAGAGCCTGTTACACCAGGATTCCACAGGACCAGGCAGTGGGGGTGTAAGTGAGGTCCTGAGGGCAGGGAATTATCCGACTCTGGTGTCAAGTTTATGGCTGATGCCTTGTACTTTGTGTTGTGCCACAATGCCTTTAAATTTCTTGATCAGTGGTACCTGCAAGTTAATGGTACCGCAATGGGGACACCGGTAGCTTGTGTTTTAGCTAATATATTTTTGGGAGCCATTTGAGAATAGATATGCCTATAATTCTTGCGATCCCTTTTTGAAAAACATTAAGTATTACTATCGTTACGTGGATGACATGTTCATCATCTGGGATGTCGGTATAAATGAATTTGAGGCCTTTGTACAATACTTAAACAGAGAGAACACCATGAATATGAAGTTCACCTCAGTAATGGGGGGTGAAACTTTAGAATTCTTGGATGTAAAAGTATTTATACAAAATGGGTCGATATTTACCAAGAACTTTAGAAAACCGACCGCCACAAATTCCCTTCTGCATTATGGGAGCAACCATTCCCCTCATATAAAGAGAGGTTTGCCTTATAGTCAGTTGCTACGCCCGAGGAGATTGAATAACTCTGAAGAAGGGTTCCATGAGCAGGCAAGAGATTTGAAAGACCATCTGAAAGAAAGGGGTTATCCTAGGAAATTGATAGATGAGGCACATGCAAGGGTAGAAACTACCTGGAAGGAAGGATGGAAAAAGAATGTGGGTAGGAGGAAAGAAAAAAGGTTTAGGTTTAATTTTAAATTTGGTCCTATGGATTCGGCTATACGACAGGCAATTAAGAAAAATTGGTACTTAATTGAAAGCGATAGGCATTAGAGGGAAGTGGCATTATGGGGACCACTTGTAACGCATAGACGTTGCAAAAACATAGGTGACATGGTAGTAAAGAAAAGACTATCACTAGAAAAAAAAAAGTCCCAAAGGTAATTTTAAATGCGGTAGTTGCAATTTTTGCCTGCAAGATTTAGTACAGAACCCGGTAAAAATTGGCCATTTGAGACATAATGTTGAGCAGTTTATTTCTTGCAAGACTAGAAATGTGGTATACGCAATTTTTTGTCCCTGTGGATGTTACTATGTGGGTAAAACAATAAGACAGCTTTTTGTGAGATTTAGAGAGCACAGGAGATCCTTAAAAACGGGGATAGGCTCTATTAGGCTAATTGAACACATGAGGTCAGCTGATAATGGTGACCCCAGAGCCATGTAATTTGTTGGCCTGGAAAAAATGGTAATGCCACTTATGGTGGTAATGTACACAAACTTCTCCTTCAAAAGGAAGCAAAGTGGGTTATAAGGCTGAGAGCCCAAGGTCCATTAGGTCTTAACAACAAGAGCGATCTGTCAGTATTTTTATGAGTAGTAAAAGTAATTAAAGAACTGTATTTTTAGGGAGGTTTTGTATATTAACTAGTAATGAGGCATACTTGTTTAAGTCAGGGAAGAGTTAATTGAACACTGCAGGGTGGAGTTATAAGGCAGGAAAGGCTTTTCATGCTTGTGCCATAAACCTGGAGAAGCGCACGTAAGTGGCGTGAAACGGTCCATCATTTCCCATGCTCACACCTGCATCCCCAAGTGTGCATCCACTGTGACCGCTGTAAATATGCTGGGTTTGTTCAAATAAAGGAGTTTGTTGTGAAGACCGGTGAGTGCTACCGCTATTAATCTGGTTGCTAAACTACCAATCTATGTCATGTGATCAGAAGTGCACAACACGTGATCGGAGGAAGACGGCAGTACGGTGCCAGTCAGCGGCCGTGTGAGGCTCCAGCACAGAGCGAAGGATTCCTGACAGGGGACAAGATTCCAGCGGTGCCCGGCGTTCTGGTAAAAGTAAGTGCCATTAAAACCTATGGGGCTGCCCACATGTTCATGTTTTTACAAGTATCATGTGTCTGTGGAGCACACACAGAGACGTCCATTTTTTTAATAGCACGATGATGAGATATTATAGGCCTATGGCTCTGTGAAAAACAGATACAGTACACAGATGGCATCATGTGTCATCTATGTGCTGTCCGTGTGCTGTATGTGTTTAGCACTGCAAAGAATAGAGGAAGGTGGAGGAAGATTTGAAATTTCATTCTTTCTTTATCCATGATGGAAAAACACTAATGATACACTGATGGTAAAAATGGACTCGGGTGACACACTGATGACTCACTGATCTAAAACAAGAATGACACTGGTACTGTGTTTTTCACCTACGTGTTTTATACGTACATGTGAACATGTGAAGAGGGCCTAATGCTACGTTCTTACAATGAGTATTTGGTGAGTTTGTGATGAGTTTGTGATATTGATGAGTGAGTGTATTGTTACTATTTACTACTCCCACGAATAGTATGATATTGGCAATAATCGTTACTTGCAGAGTATCGCTGGAGCTCGTGAGTGATGTGAGCAATCTGACACATCATGTTAGCTCCCTTCAGTATACAAAGAGAGTCGGCACCCCAGTGGACAGCAGTTTGAATGTGAAAGGCTCTCACTGGGGGTACAGCAAGGTGTGGTATGCAGTGAAAACTCAAAAAGCCCACCATCTTGCCCTGTCCCAGAAATGCTTGTTTTATGGCCGGATGTGTGTAGGTGGAGACTATCACTAATTAACTAACATTGGACAAATACACAAGTATTACAAAGTACTGATTACGAGTATAACAATTATGAATATTTCGGTACTCGCTCATGCCTAGTTCTTGATTCTCTGCAACATTTCTGAACCTATTATGTAAATTAAGTTACTTGCCTTCTTTCATTGCATTTCTGAGTGTTTTACAAGCATTTTATTGCATTTTTTGACACTGGAGTTTTTATCTCTTGTTGATATGTCATATGTTAAAAAAAGTTGCTTAATTTTTTATACAACTTGGTATTTTGCTTTTTTGATACAGTCATGTGCAGATTACTTGTGTTTTTGGTGTGTTAATGCAGCAGAAACACACTAAAAACACATATGCATTTTTACCTGCAGATTATCCGCATCTAATGCAAGTCTATGGTTACAGTTTAGAAACCTCACAGAGCACAGTGCGGATGCTGGGAGGACTGACAAGTGGGCAGTCACACAGAGTGACTGCAGAATTGTCAGTTTTAGACTGGGCAGCCCTTTTAATATCAATCGTTTATTTTGTCTTTTAGATTTTACTTTTACACATCAAAAGTGTAAACTATCCTGGCTACCAGAGGTGCAAAATATAAAAAAAAACACTGGAAGGAAAAGAGTTAAGGCATAGCTTTTAGAAATTTGTCTTAGAATGTAGGAAATTATTAACATTTCAGTTAAGTAAAAAGAAATATATCAAACTCAGACACTCACTGTTTTTACCCTGCAAAAAAAAGTCTGCAGAATTCAAGTTCTTTGCAGATGAAATGTAAATTTCCACCAAGTCAGAACTTCTACACTGATTTTAAGCACCTGCATTATGTTACATTTTAAATTAAAATGATATATTTCTAATGTAGATTTATATTTCACCAGGCAACGGAGTTTGTATATTTTATTTCATAAACATAGTACATAAAATGGCCCAAAATATCTAGGCTGCAGCTAAATGAATATTCAGTGCAACTTTATAGGTCTCTGTGGTTTGTAATCTTTCCTTTTAATAGGACAGTTTAGATACAAAAATATATCCTACATTGCATGGAGCCTTTTTATCATCTGTTGCTTATAATTTGCTACTTGATTTACATAGTAATGCACTATTAATAAAGTGAAGAAACCATGGCCATTAATTCTGACCAGCTTGACTTATAACTGACAGTGGAACATTTGCAGCCTTGTCAGACCATGTTCCTTTAGATAAGGTTCACCATATGGTCATGTCAGACAGTGCTGAGGTGAGTGTAATTATCTTTCCAGCTTTTGGCAACTGCAAGAAACTGTTACATTTCGTGTCATCATTCTTTTTTTTCCATATAGTACTGTACTGTCTAAATGTTTTAGGCAGGTGGGAGGTGGGAAATGCCAAAAAGTAGAAATGATTTCCAAATAGAAGTATTAATAGTTTATTTTTTATCAATTAACAGAATGCAAAGTGAATGAAAAAAAGAGGAATCTAAGTTAAATCATTGTTTGGTGTGACCACCGATTGCTTCAAACCAGCACCAAAGCATCAATTCTTCTAGGTACACTTGCATACAGATTTTTAAAGACTTCAGTAGAACTAACTACAGTTCTTTGGCATAAATCCCGTCTCTTCATGTATTTCCAGACAGACTCAATGATGTAGAAACCAGGGATCTGTGGGCGCCATATCCTCAGGACTCTTGATATTCTTTACACTGAGGATAGTTCTTAATGGCAGTCAAATGAATCCCTTAAAGTCCTGCAGGATGGATGAGAATCTGTCCTTTTGTGAAAAAACAAATCTTTATGTCTGATTTCTGGGCAGCATCTTCTCCCTTCTGGTCTCGAATAAGCAACACAATTTTACCATGGCACCCACTTATTAGTGGAATTGAGCTGCCTAATGGAGTGTGAAAACATACTTTTAGATCTCATCTGCCTCCTGTACAGGGTTATGCTATTGTATTTCTTCAAAAGTGTGCTTGAATTGTTTCTTTTTAAATGCATTTACCTCCTACCAGATCTAGGCTAAAATAAAAGCCGGCACACAGACTACTTGTCTGACAAATTTTCAAAGTTTCAATGTATCAGTTCCTAAATGGGAGAATGGAAACTGAAGAGCAGTGGTGTCACTAGAGTCCCCAGTGCAAAATTCAGACCTACGTCCCCTCATGTTGGTCAAATGTATGGGCTCTGGTAGCATGTCCTATAAAGACATATGAGTTGCCACCTCCCCTTCATTATATAGTATTGTCCTCAATACTGTACTACATCCCCATCCTGAGCCCCTTCCTGGTAAATATGTCCCCAAACTTGGTATATATCCAGCTTCAGCCATCATCTTCACAAAGTCTTTTGCTTTTGTTCTTGGGTGGATATGCACATATCAGTCCAAAGCACATTCATCTCTTGGACACAGAACCCGTCTCCTTCCTGAGCGGTATGATGGCTTGACATTTCCATCTTTTTTGTACTTGCGTATAATTGTTTGTATAGATGAATGAGGCACCTTCAGGTATCTGGAAATTACTCCTGGGGATGAACCAGATTTGTGCAAGTCCACAATTCTCTTCCTGATATCTTGGCCAATTTCTTTATACTTTCCCATAATACTAAACAAAGAAGCAGTGTGTTTTTAGGACTTAAGTATTTACATCAGGTTTGCATTAAAATACATCCACATGGGTATCTCTAATTAACTGAGATGCGGCCAATAAACTTTAGAAGCTTCCAAACACATAACATCATCATATTGGCTTTCCCAAATTGTTTAAAGGCATAGTAATCTTAGTGTATGTGAAGCTGTGACTTTGAAGAAAGAAGTAAAATCAATTAAAACTTCTCTTATTATTCTGGCACTTGGCAAATATAACAAATTATGGTAATCCTAAATGATCTAACAAGTTAAAGGTTTATTTTTATTTCATGATAGTGAGAAAAACAAGCATATGTGTCTTTTTATATATTGCATGTAAACTCCTGGTTTCAACTGTGATGGCGGGTTTACACGCCGCGATATCGGCGTCCAACTCCGACCCAACTCCGACAAAAAGTCACGTGGGTCGGAGTTGGACCCGATATCGTTTGCGCGTTGTACGGTTTGAGTGTACAACGCGATGCTGGAACGATGCCAAAACGATATCGGGGTTGAATGACCATGCTATTCAACTCCCCGATATCGCATGGCCGTTGTAGCAGCATCGCAGCGTGTAACAGCCCAACTCCGATCTGTACGCCGACCCTACCCATTAACTCCCATGTTAAATGGTTGTTACTGGGTTGGTGGGCGTACACATCGGAGGGACGTTGTTTCCCGATATCGCAGCGTGTAAACCGATGATGCAATATCGGGAAAAGGGCTGAAAAAATGCGCGCTCCCGCGCCGTTGCCTCCGATATCGCCGCGATACGTGTAAACCCACCATAAGTCTCAATTCTGGTATATATGTCCCCATCCTGGTTTATATTTCTCCATCCTTGGCTCATCCTAGTATATATGTTCCCATCTGAGTAAATACGTCCCCATCTTGGGCCCCATCCTGGTATATACTGTATCTCTTTATCCTGGGCTCCTTCCTTGTATAAGAAGTCCCTGTCCTGTCGTTAAGGCATAAATAAAAAATTATACTCTCCTCCCCCGACTCTCACATCCCACAGTGTCCTCCTCTGTAGCCATCCCAAAGTGGCTGGCTTCTAACATTAGTATGCCTGTTATCTCGATGCATGATGTCACTGCCAAGTACTATTAGTCGCGGGACACTGACCCGTGAATAATAAAATTATATTTTAATTGTTGGAAGTGGTTTGTGTATACCTTATGGTATTTATTCATATGTAGGAAATTAGGTCTAGAGATTATAGAACTCTTTGAGATTTTAATTCACCAAGTTGTTAATTTTTCTAAAAAGTTGATTTGCGGTGAAAAAAAATTCCTGCAACTGTCAGGTACTAAAATTGCCCTGAAATGACGTATATAACACAATCTCAGGTCACTTAGGACTGTAGCCCAACTAAACATGAGTGAATAAATTAGAATGAATTCTACTCAAATGTTACCAAATTACACGTTAGCAGATGCAGATTTTTTGTAATTCGCTTCTACGTTCCACATGGATTCAGCAAAATGGCAGCCGCTCTCATTTTTCTGAACCATGAAAGCTCATTAAAAGGTAAGGAAAAAAAATACTTCTCCTCACCTCTCTGGCCCTACCACTTTTCACATTTCACTATCCAGTCCTCGCTGCATCTTCTTATAACTGCCGCCGAGTTCATGCACTTGTAAGGTCAAAGCATATGTTATAATATTTATCTAATGATTGTGCAAAAACATTACAGTGAGTAGAAATGAGCAAACCTTGTAAAGTTTGGCTTGGTTCTGCAAACTGGCAGACGTTCGACAAATAAATCCGAACCCTATTCACATCAATGGGAGGAAAAAGTATAGAAGACATATTCAAAGGGGCCCAAAAGCTGTGAAGCACACCTCAAACTGTTTTAAAGTGGAGCCCCGTCATTTTAGAACAGCCATTAGCTTCCTAGACTATTACTTACCAAGCTTCAGCATGGCTGTCACAGTGCTTCCAGGGCCGCTCATTAACCTCAGACAAATTCACTTGCTCCCCCCCCTTCCCGGGTTAGGTTAAAATCCGACCTTTCCTCGCCCGCGCTATCTGTGGGCATCTATGATTGGTTGCCAATATGGCAATCAAACGGATGTCAGATTACTGAAAAATAAATAAATGACGAAATTGGTGTGCAGTCTCCCTCTAAATCAACAAAACATCTTTGTACCTTCAACATATCTGAGTGTAGGTACTGTGGTCATTTCTTTGTAGGCTTCATTCCATTTTTGCTTAACAGTAGAATGATGTGCTTTACCATAAAGCTTTATCTTGGTCTCATCTGTTCACAAGGCGCTTTCCAAGAAGAATTTTGGCTTACTTACGTTTAATTTGGCAAACTGCAGTCTAGCTTTTTGATATCTCTGTCAACATTGGGATCCTCCTGAGTCTCCTGCCATAGCATTTAATTTCATTCAAATGTAGACAGATAGTTCATGCTGACACTGATGCACCGCTGGAATTTCTTTGAAATGTGATTGGATCTAATTATCCACTATTTGGGCTATACTACTTTGCAACTTTACATCTATTTTTCTCTGCTCTCCATGTCTAGGGAGATTAGCTACAGTGCCATTGCTTTTAAATGTCTTAATTATGTTGAGCACCGAGGAAAAAGAAACATCAAGATCTTTGGAGAAGGACTTGTAACCTTGAGATTGTTGATATTTTTGATCAGTTTTGGTTCTCAAGTCCACAGACAGTTATCCCTTATTTTTCTGTTCTCCATGCTTAGTGTGGCACACAGACACATAATGCAAAGATTGAGTCAACTTCTCCCCTTTTTATCTGGTTTCAGATGTGATTTTCATACTGCCCACACCTGTTACTTGCCACAGGTAAGTTTAAATGAGCATTACATGTTTGAAACACAGTTGTTTACCCCAATTTTGAAAAGGTGCCAACAATTTTGTCTGGCCCATTTCTGAAGTTTTGGGTGAAATGATGTCCAATTTGTCTTTTTTTCTCTTTTATTGTGTTTTTCCAATACAAACAAAATTAAATAAACATATGTTTATTACAAAACATGTGTAATTGCAATCATTTTCTGGTATACCTTTGGCTACGACTGTTATAGGTGCAGACATACTGCAAAATGTTTCAAAAACTCACTACACGTTCATTGTGGGAAATTAGTATTACTGGTACTGGCAATATTCAAAATCAATTTGGTTGCCAAAATTATGCTACATTTAAAGACATGTGAAATAAAAGCTTTAAACACAGTAGATGCATGAAAGCAATGAATGCATTTAGACCTTAATAGTGAAAAATTACAATAACCCTTTTCCACACAGGGGCATATGAAAATAATCATTCATTATCAGCTCATCAATCACAAAAGTCCTGCAGAGAAACAAGTTATGAAGAATTAATGGCTTTAAATTATCAGGCAGTAGTACAGCCATTTACTGCTAAATATTTAAAATGCCTTCATTTATATTTCTTGTAAAATGTAGTCTAAGACTTACTAAATGTAACAGAGAGAGAGAAAGAATCTGCTGGTAGCCAGACATAATTTCAGAGCATTCAACTAACCATGAACAAACCTGTGTTTTTTGCAGTATTTTTTCATGATTACATTGAGGTCAGTAAGTAAGAAACGCTGTAAAAAAATGCCCCAAAAATTGACATGCTGCAGATATTATCTGTGCTAAATTTGGAAAAAAGGAAAAAATAAGTAGCATGTGCTCAACACTTCAGAATTCTTATAGACTTTGCTGGCTTCAGGATAGGCATGCACACTGGTGGCAAAACTGCATAAAAAAACACACTGTGTGCACATAACCTAAGGCTGCATTCAGACGTGACGTATCTTGCCACGTATTTGGCAGTGGCACACTTTTGCGCGCGTTTACACGTAAAAAAGCGCAACTGCATGCCAACGCCGCGCTTTTCCGGCAAGCTTTTCCCGAGGCCATGTTAACATGTAGACTATGGGAAAAGCGCGGTGTAAAAAGCGTAAAGAATTGGCAAGTCTATTCTTTTTGCGCACGTTCCTTTGCTTTGAAAGTTCGCGCACAAAAATACGCGGCTAAACGCGGCGTCTGCACGGCTTTCAGCAAAAACCATAGCTTTTGCTGGAATGCGTATCCAGCTTTCTTTTGCACTGCATTTACGCGAGCAATCAAAAGTGCAGCGTAAAAGCAGGCATATGCAGCAATTATGCCGTGTCTGAACGAAGCCTAAGAGTATGTGCACATGGTCCAGAGGCACTGTGTATTGAACACAGTGCCTCTGGACCTGTGGGATCCCGCGGGTGAACGCATGGAAACCACAGCCGCCATGTGCCCACGATCTACAGTGGGTGCAGGGCGGCTTCTCCCTGCATTTACCCAATGGTGATCGCTTCCAACTCCATAGCATGAAATTAACATGTTGCGGAGATGCAGAAGCCTGGCAACCCGCATCGCAGCTGAAAACACACTGCGGTCAGGAGAAGCATAGTAAGCATGGGATTTCTTGAAGTCCCATCCATTATGCTTGTACTTTACAATGCAGCGTTTTGAACTCAGCGGCAATATGCTGCATCCAAAACGCTGCTATTCCAGATGAGTATGCACCTTAAGAGGTTAAATGCACAAAAATGCACAAAATGATCAATCAAAAGCCATTATCATGAATCAGTCATCAACAAAATAAATTAGATATTAGAATGCAAGTGATTCGCAGCATTCGCTATACTGGGGCATAAATGACTCACCGTAGCCAGGGGGTACACGTAGCGGGCGTTGTTTCTCCTCCAGTCACGGAACCGCGCCTGCGGTGGTGTAGGCCCGGTGGTCCAGATCAATAGGGGAATGGCGGAACAGTGGGGTGATTTGTCTTCGTGACGCCACCTGCGGGTGTTCTGGTAACTTTACCAGCGCTGTTCGGGTCTCCGGGGGATGGTACACAGCGAGATGGAACGCTCCCCACAGGATGAGCGGGAATCCCCGGAGCCGGGAGCTGCGCAAGATGTTGTGAGGCAGCTGCGGGACGCTGCACGCTGAATCCAGGAGTAATGTACAACCACACAAAGTCTCTTTTAGGTACCTTTACTGGATGGTAATCAGGTACACTCGGACCGGGATAGTGGAGTTGGCACTTATGGAGTTTCACAGCAAGCAGTGTTAGGCTTCCTTTCTCTACTTCTGGTGCTAAGGTCGGGTGGATGTGGAATCCAGCCGGACCGGGCAGTTTGTTCAATGGAACTTGCTTCACCTGGTTAGCAGCACTGAGGGCACTGTAAAAGGGTCTGAGCAGGATCAGTACTCTTCCCTGGGCTCTCGTGGGTAGGTGCATCAGGTGGAACAGGTGGCTAAACCTCCTGTTGGATGTGCTGGTTCTCTGTGAGGGCTTTGTAGCTTCCACAGCTTCGGTTCCAGTAACCGGATGGTTTGGAAAGAGTTGGATTAACTCTGTATTCCTGAGAGGTGCTTCTCCTTTCCTGTTATCCCAGTTGCAGGGATTACCACTTGCTAACAGGCTGTTTGGGGCCTAGTGTGTGTCTCATAGGGTGGAGGTTTCACACAGGCAGGCAGCTCTTGTAGCGTCTACCACACTCTTCACAGTTCTGAAGTGACTGCACACTCTGAAGTTTCTCCCTCCAAGACTCTATTTATAAGGGGAACTGGTTAGAAGTCACCAGTGTAGCTCCCCCTAGAGGCTCGGGGTGAAACCAGGTGTTCTAGGTGTTGTTTGTGTTTGTGGTTTTGCTGTGCTGTTACTTACTCCATTGTACCTAAGGATTTCTGTGGTGCCCAACAGGTGCCAGGGTGCCACATTCCCCCTTAGTTAACCTCAGTTCTCCCGGCTGAGCAAAAAGTTTATTTTACAACTTAACACTAAGCATTTTATAACATTCAATTTACAAAGTCTTAAAGAAAACACAAAAATCACTGAAAAGGAAGTGAAAAATGTGGAAAAAGGTGAAAAGCAGTCCGTACGGCACTAGTCCATCTGCCGCAAGCTGGAAAAAGGTAAAGTTAGTGGTCACACAAGTCCTGTGACAATTGTTCAAAGTTTATGGAAAGGGAAAAAGGTAAAGTCCAGGGATACATGGTAAACTTTATACATTCCCTACGGGTGTCTCTGCTTGGGAGGCCGGGTACTAACCTTCTATACCTTACCAGGCGCTTTCTGTCCCCAACTTAGTATACTTGGGACATAGCCCAGTTCCTCCACCCTTCTGTACACTACTTTTTACAGGTTTTTGAAAACTGGTTAATTATTTACAACACTTACAGGTTACATTTTCCACTACATTTTAAACCCATTCTCCAAGTTTTTGTGGGGGTTGACCTAATGTACTACGTGTGGATCTGCGTAGTGTGGGTGTTTCCAAAGCTGTTTGTGTAGTGTACGAAGTGGTTGGTACTTCTCTATGTCTGCTTTGTGTAAGACCATAGTAAGTGCGGAGTCTATCAACTGGACTAACCTCTGTAGGTAGTTGATTAGGAATGGCTTCTCTTACTGTGGGACTAGCAGGCTGACCGATTACAGGAATCTCTGGTTCCATGATAACAGGCTGCAATTCTTGCACTTGAACTTCTTCTTGTTGGACTTGTGGAATTGGATTTGGCTTTGGCTGACCTTCTGTAGGCTGGTAGAAGTGCATAACTGGTATGAGGAATGCATCACCTATTTGTGGCCAATCAGCTGGTAAGTATCCAATTTCTGTAAGGACTAGATTTTCTTTTGTTTCTTCATCTGTAGTTACTGCAGGGTAACTGGTTGCTTGTGGGATTAACTGTGGCGGACATTTCTTCAAATGATCCCTTGAAACAGTTGCAATAGTGTTCCCATTGTCTTTGCTAATAACACAAGTTTTTGAGTTATCAAAGTGTGACGGCATAACGGTGTAGGGTATGGATTCCCAACTGTTATCCAATTTGTTAGTTTTTCTTTTTCTTTTCAGCACTACATCACCTATAGCTAGTGGTTCAGCTGAGGCGTGCTTGTTGAAGTCTTTTTCTTGTTTGGTTCTACTGATTTCTAGGTTCCTTTCCACGCTTTCTTGTACTTTTCTGTACTTTTCTTGGCGTTGGCTGACCCAGTCTTCATCAGAAGAATCTTCTGTGGGTTCAATGGTTCCCATCTGCAAATCAATAGGCAGTTTACCTGGTCTTGCTCTCATCAAGTAAGCAGGTGTGTAATTTGTCGAACTGACAGGTATGTGGTTGTAGATGTCCACGAGATCTGGAAGTTTCTCTGGCCATTGATTTCTCTCTTCAACTGGTAAGGTCTTGAGCATGTCAATGACTATGTGGTTCATCTTCTCACATAAACCGTTCGTCTGAGGATGATAAGGTGTTGTGCGGATTTTCTTACACCCATACAGCCCTAAGAATTCTTGGAAAAGAGCTGATTCGAAGGCTGGTCCTTGGTCAGTTAAGACCTGGTCTGGATACCCATGGGGGCGACAGAAGTAACTCTGGAACGCTTTGGCTGCTACCTCAGCAGTTAAATCCTTAACTGGAACGACTACCAGGAATCTTGAGTAGTGATCGACGATGGTGAGAGCGTAGGTGTACCCGGTTCGACTTGGGGTAAGCTTCACGTGATCGAGAGCAACTATTTCAAGAGGTTTGGTGGTAACAATTGGTTGCAACGGAGCTTTCTGAGTTAGATGGTCTTTTCTTCGAAGGTGACATGGTCCACAGTTTTTACACCATTTGTCAATGGAACCTCGCATCCCGACCCAGTAGAACCGATCCTTCAGGAGTCTCTCCAGCTTCTTCCATCCAAAGTGTCCGGCATCGTCATGGTATGCTTCAAGGATCATTTGGACTTCGGTCTTGGGAACTACGATCTGCCAGATGAGTTCATGGGTTCTTGGATTGAGGTATCTTCTGCATAGTTTACCTTGGTAGACGAACAACCTTCCTTTCTCCTTCCACAGGCGTTTAGCAGTTGGTGAGGCATCAGAGTCCATGTTGGCGTGTTCTTGAGTGATGAGATCCCTTACCAGGCTGACATCTGGGTCGTTGGCTTGAGCCTCCTTCCAGTCATGGTGAGGTAACGGGTTCACAGTCCTCTCTACACGTGTTTGGTTTCTCTGATGACATGTTGCTGTACCGGAACGGTGGAAAGCAGGTAGTTCAATCTCTTCTAGGTCATCTATGTCTTCTCCCTCTTCAGGAAGATGGGGCATTCGGGACAGGGCATCAGCATTGCCGTTCTTGTGACCTGCCCGGTACTTTACAGTGAAGTCGTAGTTAGCGAGTCTTGCTACCCAACGCTGTTCTAGGGCTCCCAGCTTTGCAGTCTCTAAGTGTGTTAGAGGGTTGTTATCTGTGAAAGCTGTGAACGGGGCGGAGGCCAGGTAATGCTTGAAACGCTCTGTGATCGCCCAGACCAGGGCCAGGAACTCCAGCTTGAAGGAGCTGTAGTTTTCCGGGTTCCTCTCGGTGGGACGGAGCTTTCTGCTTGCGTAGGCTATCACCTTCTCCTTGCCCTGCTGACGTTGAGATAGGACTGCTCCTAAACCTTCATTACTTGCGTCAGTGTACAACAGAAACGGTAGATTGTAGTCAGGGTAGGCCAGGATTTCTTCTCCAGTTAAAGCATCTTTTAACGTTTGGAAGGACTTGTCCTGCTCTGGGCCCCAGTGGAACGGGGGTCCCTGATCTTGCCGTTTTTAGATTGACCTACTAGGAGATCTTGCATAGGTGCGGCTATCTTGGTATAGCCTTTGATGAATCGTCGGTAGTACCCGACGAGTCCTAGGAATTGACGTACCTCCTTGTGGTTGATGGGTGCTGGCCAGTCCTTGATGACGGTTACTTTATCCGGATCCGGTGCTACGCCTTCGGCGCTGACCACATGTCCTAGGTATTGGACCTTGGGTTTCAGCAGGTGGCACTTGGACGGTTTCAGTTTCATCCCGTACTTGGACAGTGACTCGAACACTTCACTCAGGTGTTGGAGGTGATCTTCATAGGTCTGAGAGTAGACAATGACATCATCAAGGTATAACAAGACAGTCTCAAAGTTCTTGTGGCCCAAACAACACTCCATAAGTCTCTGGAATGTTCCTGGGGCATTACACAAACCGAATGGCATACTGTTGAACTCGCATAAGCCCATGGGAGTAGTGAAGGCTGTCTTCTCACGATCCTCCTCTGCAACGGCAACCTGCCAGTACCCACTAGTAAGATCTAATGTGGAGAAGTAATTGGCAGATTTGAGTGCAGCTAGTGACTCTTCTATGCGGGGTAACGGGTATGCATCCTTGTGTGTGACTTTGTTGATTTGCCTATAATCTACACACATCCTCATACTACCATCTTTCTTTTTAACCAGGACTAGTGGTGCGGCCCAGGGACTACAGCTATCCCTAATGACTCCTGCATTCTTCATGTCCTGAAGCATCTCTTTTGCTTTCTGGTAGTGAGTGGGTGGTATAGGCCTGTACCTTTCTTTGATGGGTGCATGGTTGTTTGTGGGGATATGATGTTGTACCCCTTTAATCCTCCCAAAGTCAAGTGGGTGTTTGCTGAACACTTGCTCATACTCCCGAACTACCCGGTATACTCCATTTTTCTGGTGAGAGGGTGTATTGTCAGTTCCCACACTGAGCTCTTGACACCATTTCTCTAACTGATCTTTGGAGTGAGGGGGTTCATCAGTGACTATTTGGTTTGAGGATTTTACATCAATCACAGCATCATCTTTTACTTGGTACAATTTAGCAACAGTTGCATATCTTGGTAGTCTGACTTCGTCATCACCATAATTCAATATGCGTACGGGGACTCTCCCCTTTCTTACATCAACTAACCCTCTGGCTGTCAAGAGCGTAGGACTACTGTCGGACATTACAGGTTCTACTACAGCTTGGTAGTCCTGCCCTCTGAGGCCTATGGCTGCTCGACACCAGATCATCATTTCACTTCTGGGTGGTACCACAATTGGAATGGGATCTGTGACCCTTACTCTGCCAATCTCACCATTTGACAATGTTACCTGTTGTTGATACACCAGAGCTCTGATCTGCTTTTGGATAGCCCTCTTTTCTCTGGGTTTACCGGCTTCAGCACTCTGTTGGAGTAAAAACAACACTTCATCGAGGCATTTGATCATGACATTGGTACCCAATATGACATATGGATCCTTGTGGTTAGGCTTATCCTGAACCACTAAGATACCCTGGTTTTTCAACTGCACCCTCCCCACCTTTACTGTAGCTTCCCACTGTCCCTCTATGGTAACCGGAATACCATTAGTGGCTTCAAGGTTCATCTCGGGATTTGGGGGTTCTAGCTTAACATCTGGCCAGAACTGCTTGTAAAGGGTACTGGGGATGGATGTCACCTGGGATCCAGTGTCTATCAAGGCGGAGATCGCGATGCCATCAATGACGATTGGTAAGTATGGACAGTCTCCCACATACTTGTGTTCCCAGCTGGACGTAGGGCCTGCACAGTCTACTCCTGGGGTTGGCCCTTCTCGCCCAGGGGTCGCTCGTTTAAAGGACGGGATTGCAGATTGCGTCCTCCTAAGTCGTTCTGCTGACTGTTGCGGCGTCTGTCAGGACTGCGGCGGTCTGCAGGTTTTCCTCGCGACGGCTGTGTCTTTCTCCTCATCCAGGGGACGTCATCCGGGCTGTCGGCGAGTTGAATCTTGTCCGATGGCCTTGCTTCTGTCTTGGGTCTTCTCCCAGCTTGTAGCTTGGCCACGTCCTTCATCAGCTGCTCGACATTAGCACACAGTTGATCAAACCGGTCAGGTGTTACAGTCTGTGCACTGGACTGAATCGCAGGGATTGGAGATGCTGCTGCCGGCACGGAAGGGGTGTCAGCATACTGCTGCTGCTGCGGTGAAGCGGGATCAGGTACTTCAGCGAGTCGCTGTCCCCAGACTGTTAAGTCTCTCAAGGTATCAAACTCTGCGCCTGGGTTTTGTATGGACCACCAGCTTGCTTGCTTCCTATCCTCAGATAGTTTAAGGCCCACAATAAATTGTCCAATTAACGCTTTGTTCTCATCTCGAGCACTATCAGGATCGACTTGCTTTAACAGTCTGTATGCTTCTTGCAAGCGCAGTGAATAATCAAGGACAGTTTCTTGTGCCCCTTGATTACAACGATAGAATGACAGTCTTAATCCAGCCTCGGTATGGCACTCAAAGACCCGGGTTAATTTAGCGAATATCTGCTCCACAGATTCCTGAACTTCTACAGGCCAGCTGCGGCTCTGCAGTTCGGCTGCACCGGTTAACTGTCCCATAATAACTGAAGCTCTTTGCTTACCGGTCATCGGGTACATGTCCAGGGCTTGGCATATCTTCCTCTGGAAGTTTTCCAAGGTGCTGGGTACGCCGCTGTACTTGGGTAACCAGGTCGCACTAGGAACGTAGGGTAGAGACATCGGCATAATCGGAGCGGGTTGTGGTAGCATACCGCCGACTTGTTGCTGTCCATCAAGTTGTATATTTTGAGGTGCCGCTTGGTCTAGCGGGGGCACCGCGTGATCGGGAGCCGGGTTACTCATGGTCGCTCCCCCTTAGTTAAGCGTAGCCTTTCCCTCGGTTGCAAACGGAAGTGTCGGCCTCGCGGTGAGGAGTGAGGCACCACGGGAGTTTCCGGTTCCTGCTGCGTACAGGGGAAGTCGTCAGAGCGTGGGGGTGGGGCCAATCTTCGCGCCCTCTGCACAGTCACGCCCCTTCTTTTCCCGCCTTTTCGCGCAGCAATGGCGGACCAAATGTACAGTTCGATATTTACAGTCAATAAATAGCACACAATACCCGTGATAACGGGCCTGCTCGTATCCTGTTCGTGACGCCAAATTCTGACTCACCGTAGCCAGGGGGTACACGTAGCGGGCGTTGTTTCTCCTCCAGTCACGGAACCGCGCCTGCGGTGGTGTAGGCCCGGTGGTCCAGATCAATAGGGGAATGGCGGAACAGTGGGGTGATTTGTCTTCGTGACGCCACCTGCGGGTGTTCTGGTAACTTTACCAGCGCTGTTCGGGTCTCCGGGGGATGGTACACAGCGAGATGGAACGCTCCCCACAGGATGAGCGGGAATCCCCGGAGCCGGGAGCTGCGCAAGATGTTGTGAGGCAGCTGCGGGACGCTGCACGCTGAATCCAGGAGT